>JAHZNE010001815.1:0-36691 GCA_027744055.1 Callyntrura sp. NNG-2020
TGAGTGTGTAACAACGCCAAAGAGAGAGAGAGAGAGAGAGAGAGAGAGAGAGAGAGATTCACAAGGAGAGAGTAAGTGCGTAATGTTAGAAATGCAATGAATGGTGATGCAAAGGGACAGCTGCAGCAGCTGCTTTTTTAATATCCTCAATGTTCTGAGAGTTACAAACCGAAAGGAACGAACGGAACCAAACAAAGTTGAAGCGAGAGAGGAGAGAGAGAGAGCTTTTCCCTAATTTACTTGCTTGTTTGCTGCTCTGCTCTGTACTGGGAATGATGACGGGGCAATGGGCTCCTTGATATGCGGAGAAGCCATAAACCCTACTAAAATCCATGGCGGTCAAAGCAACAGACCAGTTTTGCGGGAGTCAGCTCACCTTTTCAAATTGGTAAATTTCACAACCCGATTCATCAGTTTCTCCGGGTTTTTGACCCGACACTGTGACAAGGTCAAGGGGATCCTGTCAAAAGTGGTGTAAGTTTTTGGAGGAAAGTGTGTGCTGTCGGTGAGTACCATTTGTGCCGGAATTAGTGATCGAAAAATGGGTCAACTGGGAAGAAAACTGGATACGCTTCCTAGTCGGCCAGCAATGGGCCAACAATGAATGACAACCTGACACTGGCAAAAGGAGGATATTTTCAGGGTCAAGGGGAATATTTTGAGGGGAATTTGGGGAAGGTTGGGGCGCTACCAAGGGAAGTACGGAGGCATCGGAGGGGGGAAAAAGTGTGTGTGTCATGAATGAGAAGGAAGGGGTGTTAAAATTTGTAATTTATAGGAGTGGTGGTGGTGGCATTGTTTAGGGGCAGAACAGATGATACGATTTAAAATGTAAACAAATGACAAAATGTTGACTCTGATGATAAGTGTGGTGTTTAATCACAAACAGTTCAAAGTTCAAGGCCATTTTGTGAGAAAACAATGTTTTGGCAATTTTTTGAGGTGCTCATAGTTTTTATGGTTGAAAACATGCGTTTTTAGTGTTTTACAAGCATTGTGGTTTATAGTGAAGCATTGTTCGAAAGGGAAACTTTCCGAGGCGCGCGATATCTGCATTGAAGGTGGTTGAGGGCTAATATTTTTTTAGTTATTCACTTGGGTCAAGCGTTGGAGAGTATGGACGGGGAGGTTTCTTCTGAACCAGTGGAAAATAATAACAAAAATTCAATGAAGATGGCTGTGGACCAACGGGATGAGTGTGAAATGATGGAAGTGGATGATAATACGGACAGTAGTACTACTAACAGTAGAACTGAAAATAATGGTACTATAAATAGTAATAATAATAACGCTCACTCCAACAATAGTGACTCAGCACCGCCTTCACCTCCCCCTCCCCCCAAAATAGCAAGACTTTCTAAGTCAACCACCAGAAGGTCGAATTCTACTTCTAATAATAGTTCGTCTAAACCTCCTACCCCTTCCTCGTCTTCGGATTTGGAAAATAAATTAAACTCTGTGTCACCTCCGCATACTCCTACACAAGATGAAAATACTTCAGCAGAAACTCCCGATAACGTGGACGTTTTAGTAAATGGGCCCAATCATGTGGTTAGTAGCGTTGAATTTCCCATTTCCGGAGATGGTTATCAAGTTTGTGGAGTAAATTCTTTATTTTTTTTATCAGAATGAAAATGAAGATGAGGTCGTGTGTAAAACAGAAGTTGACAAAAAGTCAGAGTCTGGCGACAATGACAACAGTCCTTCTGCTGGAAGTTCTACGCCAACTCCGACAACATCAAACGGACCAGTTCTTAATTTTTCAACTCCACCCTTAACAAAACGAAGTGTAACACTACCTATGCTTCTCGCTGCTGGAATTTTAAAACCGGGCGAAGGGACAATGACTTTGGAATACCACGTGAGAAATCCACTTTATGCTACTTACTTACATTTCAGTGTACATTTCCTTTTCACGACATATACTAACGCCAAAAGTGCATAATTTTACAGGGTCAAAAGTTTACGGGAGATCTCTTAGAAAATGGTCAAATCCGTTCACAAGAAACATCACAAGTATTCACGTCGCCGTCAGCATGGGCAATCTCGTGCAAAGCGATTATTAATCCTGACAAAATCATGAGAAAATCTGGTTGTGGTTGGGCCTCAATAAAATATAGAGGTGATGAATTTGCTTCATTCATTGTGTACATTTATTTATTTAGGGTTTTGACACTTTTGGTAAAGACCAGCCATGGTCAAAGTTAATCGTGAATTTTGTGGTTTGTACAGGTTTAAAGCTAGATTATTATAAAACAGTCTGGTTTAAAAGACTACGGGAAGGATCTATTGATATTAAAAATATAGCTAATGGAACTTCGTCGTCTGACAACTCAGATGATGAAGGGGACTCTTATTGTGTTCTCAAGTTCGGTGAGCATTTTGACAGTAGCCCTGCCATGCAGTCTGCTCAGCAGCTTGGAGCAAAGGTGACTTATCCCCACGCATTTTTATGTTTTGACACAACAGAAAAGACTTTAATTTGTGACCTAATGTCATTCAAGTATTAGGGGTAACCTGGGATTAAAATGTTGTCTCTTTGTAGATTTTGATCTCTTGCACCCAATTCAAGGACATTGAGCGATTGCAGCCTTTTTATGTCAGAATGTCTGCCGAAGCACTTGCCTTAGCAGATTTGCATTGTAATATAACCAACGCGGAAACTGTTGGTTATATTTCCGGTCATTGGAATAGTGAAGAAAATTGTAAGTGCAAAATTATTAACCATTTCATTAGTTCTGAGAACTGTAGACAAACTAGTAATGCTTCTTTTGTCCAAATAGGTTTGAAAATGGAGGTTGTTCATCCATGTCGTGTGCTAATGCCAAACTCAAGTTCAATAGACTGCGATACGGAAAGAAATAGGATAGCACTGGAAATTCAAAGGTTAGGTCACGACGTCGTCGGTTGGTACCATTCACACCCCAGAGCACCTCCACAGCCTTCCAAAGATGATATCTCCCGTCAGCTGGATTATCAGGTTATGATGAAAGGCGCATCTGAATCCGCATACATTCCTTGTGTTGGAGTTATTATCTGTAAGTTGGGTAACATATTTCCTTGTACCATCTGCACCCTACGCAAAAACTGCAGGACCTCGGGCACATAATAATATGTTCCTGTTTTTTCCAGCACCTACTTCTTACTCAAATCAAGAAGACTTTAACAGGTCTTCTGTCCAGTTCTTCTGGGTAATGCCTCCACATGAAAACCGTCCACTGGAAATGGGGAGACCGATGCACGTTGACTACGAAACATACCCTTCCGATACTTTAGATACGAAAAAACTGTTACTCCAATTGGTACGTAATTTCACATTTTCTGCACCATTATTACAGTTTGAACATTTAATTTAGTAACAATGTTACTTTTACAGGGTTCATTAGTTCAATTTTATAAAGAGAATAAGGGTTTAGTCGAACTCAATGATTTGGCAGCTGGAAAAATCAACAAAATCATCGTAAGTTGTCCTGAAACACTACTGTGTAACGTGTGTTGCGTCACTTTACTCCATTAAAATGCATTATATTTGTAAAATTTAGGAAACAGTTGGAAGCTGGATACCGAAGATACGATTTAACGACGAGTTTTGGGAGGAAGTAAAGCAAACTGTACTTAACAGCACTTGCCCAAACACCTCCACATCAACAACTACCTTGTCGGCATCGAATACTTCCTCGGAACCTAACCCCAATTCAGTACAAGAATCCGAGAAGACAACGACATCCTCCATGTCATCAACAGGTCTGAACTCAGCTTGCGCTTCCAACTCGACACCAAACTCAATGGCGTCAGCATCCACGCCTCCAACAGTTCCCACCCCTACACCTGTTGATGAACCAATGCAGTAGCTTTAGTTAACTTAAGGATGAACAATGAATAAGTTGCATTTATTATAATACTTTAATACTTCTGTTGTAAATCTTCTTATTATTTTTACTCTGAGAGAAAGCACGAAAGCAGTGAGTGTTACAGTGAGTGTGTTTATAGTGCTGCTGCCTATCGCATCACAGCGCAGCAAAGATTCGTCATCGGTTTGCATGCATTTATACTTTTAAAACAGTGGAGGTGAGCGTACTTAAAAAAGGCTCGTTTTTAACCAGATAGAGACAATGGTTGTTATATTATTATTACTATTATTATTATTATAATATTATTTACTTATATACAAAAAATACAAAATTCTACATATAAAGTTTGTCTACTCTGTACTCTACTGTAGTTCTGTAAGTACTGTATGTATTTTCTTTAGACTTGTACAGGAACTTGTCAGGATAAAGTTGTTGCATTAAAGTACTATATGTATATTACAAGATGAGAATGGTCGCATTTTTCCAGTTATATAATGACGTACGAAACTACGAGAGAGATGTAAACAGAAATGGTCTTTGTACAGTGTATGAAATACACTTCTTATTAATAATTATCATTTGTTAGAATATAATATCAGCAGATATATATACCGAAGTTGTACATTAGTGTAACTAAAAAACTACAAAAATATACTGCAGATATAGTATATATTTAGTAATAATACATAAAACTGAACAAACTAGATACGAGATGAGACACAGTAGAAAGAAAATATTTGAAGAAAAAAGGTAAAAGCACACATATAGCAGGCTGTTTAAAAATGTCAGTGTCCCGGAACTCCAAACTACGGGAAACTGACCCCTTAAATAACGGTATCGAATGTTTGGGAGGGGTTTTGCAAAAATGATATTCTCTGTTGTACAAAACAATTAGCTTTTAATACTGCAAAATGTTCCGATTATCCATTATTGAACACACATACACACCATATGCTTGTTTGTCTGACAAGTTGAATGAACACCGAAAATGAGTAACTGAAATACCTGAAAACTTATACGGCTGGACAACAAGACTAAAATGTTTGTAGAAATAACAATAATAATTATTACTGTAATTATAATTCGTTGATTTTCATTATTTACATAGACTCACTATTTTATTGTACATGTTCAGTGCTTCACACAATGATCGATATGGATTGGTATAATTTTACCGGTAGCTGATAGAAAAACTTCGACACGGTTCTCAGTTTAACCATTTTATTTTTTGTTTCCGGTTATTATTATTAGTTATGAAAGTATCAAATCGAAATTTTAGGGATTTTGGCGAAGCTCGTCAATTTTATATTTTAAAAAATTACAAATTCACTAGGAGCCCATTTTTTCGTTTGTTGTCTCTAATTAGAAAACAAGCTTAGTTTTTTACATTTGAATCACTAGTAATTATCATGCAATAAATACTAATTTTGTAGAGAGCCCAGTTTATCGTCATTATTTATCATCACATTTTTTTTGTAGTTTTTGTTATTAATATTATAATAAAATTGTTAATAATCCTAATTTTCAGAGGAGTTTGAAACTCACAGAACACAGTATTTACACATGTCAATATATGATAACAATAACTATTATTTTTATTGTTACGTATTGTTATACACATTATTTTTAATTTATTTAGCGTTTTAAAGCAGGAGGGTAATAAGCTATAATAGTCTGTAATTTAAACATTCTACTAGAAAATCAAACTCAAGATGCATGTAATTGTTGTTGCATAAAATAACAATATATATGAAACTCGTACTAAGAATACAAGTAACAGAAACAGTTATGACGGTGGTTCGTGTATCTTTGTTTAGTTGTAACAATACACTAATAATGTTAATTATTATTATCTTTAACAAACCAAAAGAAAGGCATATAAATCCATCGTTATTGTCAGGCAAGGAAACCCTACGAAAACTCTTCTTTACAGAAAAAACTGATCTACCATACAACAACAACAGCAGCGCTATAATACTTACTGTATCCAAAAAATATTTAAGATTTTTTACTAAGAAAAGAAAGAAGTTTTTAAAAAAAGTTGTGTAAACAATGTAACTGACAGTGTAATATTTTGTTGAATGGTAAAGAAGATCCTGTAAATGGTATAATGATGTAGGTTTAAGTAAGTATTCATGATAATTTTTATTCATGTTGTAATTAAAACTGAATGTAGGTACTTGTCCATATATTATATATAAAACATAAGATTTTTGCATATACCTATATTAACGAAAGTAAAAGAAGAAAACATTTTAAAAATGAATCTTAAAGAATGGGTTTTAATTTTTTGATGGATATTATTACTGTTTATTGATGAATGGATATTGTTAGGTCACTATTGCTGTCAAGTTGTTTCAATTTGATTTTAAGTGCGCTATGCGAATTATGTATATGCAGTTAGCATTTTCTGCGTGTATATATTGTTGCCAGTCTTCATAATTGATTATTTGCTGTTGTTCACCCATTTGTTTGCAGATCCCTCCCCCGTAACCGAAAACGCAAATAGCAGAAACAGAAAAAATAGGTTTTTGGTATTGAATCCTTAATCACACCTGGAAATTAAAATCATAATCATGTTGGACGTTGTACTCGTCTTCCCCCACCCACGCTACGCTTCCGCCCTTCATGCGCCTACACAATTTCATTTATCAACCAAACGACCTTATCTCTCCAAAATCTCCTGCTCCAACAAAAGCATGGACATGCATACATAAGCACTGCAGAGCTATGGTCTATGCAACTGAGCTTTGTATACCATTTCGTTGACATAGAAACGGAAGGGAAAAAGGGAAGTGAAAGTACAACGACTTGTCAAGCTCAACTCTGTCTTCCATCATTCATTCATATCCACACCTCCTTCATCCTCCACAGTTCTTTTTTTGTGTTTGGCGAGCCATTGTTGCAATTATCCAACACTTCTTATAGAGGGACCTTTTGTAGGACACATGTTGGCTACTTGCTAATAATTTTGATTTTGGCAGTGGACAGGGAAAGTTATGGGTTGCCAGATTTGTAATGTAGGTTTAGGAAGTGATGATCAAAACGCTATTGTTGCTAGTAATGTAGTGGGGTATATTATTTGAATAAACAAGTTTTGTGATTTTAGGGGTGACGGTTAAAGTTAAATAAAGGTTACATTGTTGCTGACACGCGCTTTCAAGTTTTTAGGCTACAAGTTTCGACGATGCCGTTAATAACGACATACACTGAACCAGTACGTGTTAGATACGTCAGTACATTTCTATCGAAAGCCACACTTTTCAACTTCATTGTTGCAGTGTTATGTCTTGTTATCCCTTATCTGATATGTTATCGAATGCAAGGTAAGATGCATATAATAGGTATAAAGTATAAAGAAATATGACGTAAATATTTTTGACCGCGTATGTTTATCCTTGTAACTCTGATTTGTGCAGGATTTTGGCTAATACTGGAAACATTTCGGGAGCAACCACAAGTACTATTTAAACATCAAGCACTCACGATTCTTGAGGTGAAGAATACAAATGGAACAACGGAAAATTTAGTATGGACTACATTCCCAGGACTTAGGTCGATGGTAGATAGCAAAGTGTTTCCCTTTGTCCGCGTAAGCTGAAAATATATACTTTTATTTCGATCTTAAAACAATCCTAATTTTTATTTGTTAATTTTTTTGTGCTGCTTAGTCCAGGGAACCGGACATCAATTACGATGCGATGAAAGACTTTTTGGAGATTGACATCACATTTCCTTTAAAAGACGAATCCGTATTAGCCGCTCATGTCCTCTTGCTATTTGAGTATAAATTGAGGGTAAAAACGAATAGAAACATGACACGTACTTTTTACAATAATAGAAGACAAAGAAACGATTTAAGTTTAGTTGTTCCTGTTTCCAGAGGTTTGCCAATTTGGACATGGAGTCTATGATATATGCCGGCTATGTTGCGGGGAATCACGGAAATAGTTACGAATTCACTGGAGATTTAGGCCTTGTTCAGAAACAACCCTTGTGGAGTCGACACCATGATAACAGGTTCAACAGGGATGTGGTTCCGCACGACAGCCTTACTGCAAAGGACTTCTCCCTAGCTAAAATCATTCGAGAGTATGCTGCGAGGAACGGTTAGACAGTACGATAAAATAACTTATAATAAAATGAAGATGCAAAATTATCTAATAATCCACTGACTCTCATTTTTAGTTAGTACAATATTAAAAAACAAATATGAGATATGGACATCCAGTGGATATGCCAAGGACTTCTCCATCAAAGGAAAAATAATGTACACCGAAGACAGCTACGAATGTTGGGCAGAAATTTGGCAAATGTTAAAATGGGCCTGGATCCAGTATTTTTGTGTATTTGTCATCGTGTACGCCATTTTACGAGCTTTCCAACGAACGGTATACAAAGCACGGCTTTTTGAAACAATGCTCATTGTCCCATGGGAGAAACGACACGTACAAATAAGTTTTCAATAAAAGTACACATCTTAACGTTACGGTTACACCATCATCTTCTTACTCATCTTTCTCATGTAGAAGCTGAATTCATTTAATGTTGATTTATGTGTATTTGACTTTTCGGAACGACATTTTGAATTTCATTTATGCCTCTAATTCTTCAACTCATGCTATGCGCAGCATGAGTAGAAGGTCACCAGTTGTAACTTATTAAATATATTGGCATTTTTGTAACTTTTCTCGTTATATTTATATTGTGTAAACAGAAGTAAAGTCAATAAAGTTGATTCGGGATGACTTTTAAAGATGATTTTGAAAATGGACTAGAAAGGCACGTTGATTCTTCTTGGAGGATATCCATCAATGTCCACTGTGATGTACGTGTACTCATATTTGCCTCGATCATTCTGAAAAATTAAAAAGTGACAATAAAATATCATTGCAATTCCTGTTGCTTCATAAGTGCCAAAACGTTACGTAAATAATATTCTATTGAAATATCGTTACCGTTCTTTTCTCAACATTAACCGTCCCTTTCTTAAACTGTCCCTGTATGTAAAACCTCATTCTTATAAACTTAGTTTCTCCTGCAACAAATTCCTGGCACCTGAGGAAAAACATTTTTGTTACAAATTACAACTTCTCTCCTCGTCAAACAAAAGATTATACAAATAATGAAGACTTACGCCACGTGTCGTCTCCAGCCTCTCCTGGTTTCTTCCCCGTAGCATTTAATTGGAGATCCTAATGCATCTTGAACCTCCATACTTAATTTACACATCTTAAAAGCATGTGAGTAAATGTTATTCGGACTTTCCGATGAAAAAAGCTCGTTAAGTACATAATACAGGAGCAAGCCGGTAACTCCGAGGCCTACAACAATGACGCCACCGTAGGATGCGGTCTTAACATTTTCTTTCACTGTAGAAAAGAATGGCTTTAAATTGTGATTTAAAAAACATCCATAAAAATAAAATGTCAACCGATCATTATTACTTAAAATTAAAAAAGACTACCTTTTTCTGCAGAAGAAAGCTTGAGAGCTCCTCCACGTGACTCGGGTGCCTCTTGCAATGACCTGTCTTCTGAGGGGGATGGTTTCGGTTTGGATGAGGAAGGCGTGGTGGTACTGAAACATCTTAGGGTGCCGTAGCCACGAAGTTTGTTGGGAGAGCAGGCGAAAGAAGGAACAGAGCAGAACTTCACATTTGACACCAGTGCAGTGATACAGAAATTACGACTACAGATAGGCAATTCGTTGGTACAGAAGGCAAGTTCGGTCAACAATGATTGCGCTCCTCGGGACAATGGCGCAAATCCGCTTAAGCTGGTATAAGACTTATGAAGGGCACGCGTCGTAATCAGTGGCCTGTGCGCCATCATTAATTGAGCAAAGTTGAAATATTAGAGATATGGAGTAACAACAAGGATACAAGGAGACTCAGCAACAACAAATGACAACAAGAAATCAAATGGAGCTGAACATTTAGTTTGATTAGTCTCGTCTTCTGCCCTTTGATTTGTTCACAAGGGAAATACTTTTTACGTATAATGCATTTTCCATCTAACTGCAAACTTTTTAGTGAACGTAAAGCATTACGTTAGCACCATTTTTTATTGAATTTACTTCGAACGGCTCGAACACAGCGCAGGCAGAGAACCAAGATAAAAATGTCTTGGGTCTTGTCTTGGGTCGTGGTTGGTTGTTGTACTTGAATATGAACAAGAGGTATTTTATCCAGAGATTCCGACTGACGGATGACACCCCGTGCCTAGGTAGTCAACATACCCGACACTATTTATAAAAGACCGATTGATCGGACATTTACCAACAGTATAGTAGCAGATGCATTTACATCAGTTAATTTCATTTTAATTTTAATCTCATAGAATGCATATCTAACTAGAATTTTCATTGACTGCAAAAAGGGTTATTCGTTTGACTCTTTTACTCACAATGATGCAATTTTACTCATGACATGACAAAATGTAAAGGGCTCGTGGGCTCGTATTTTGTAGACAACAGAGTTAAGAGGAACATGCACATGTTTCATTTGTACCCTATCTCAAGTACAGTAAAACACAACTGTCCTAGGTCACTGTATGCTGAACTACCCTAATGTTACATTTACATATCAAAGTCGTCATTAAAGTTTTAATGATTTAACGTAAATTACCAAAAAAAACCAGCGGAAATGTGCTGTCTATATGTTTCAAAAATAGATTTAAGAACAACTTAAATCAACTTAGTTCTTAAATCTATTGTTTCAAATGCAAATTACAATGTATTGGAGATATTAGTGTCTTTACCCATATATAGCCTTTTCTGTGATTGTTAACTAAACTATTAGTATCATTAATACTAATTAAAATAGTGTGCTGAAATGCTGAATACTGAATTAATAATTAATGTTGGTACCAGAAAATACAGCAAAAATAAAGTAACTTTTTAATTATTATCTAAATTTAGTGTATAATCTGTTTTCTCTTGTTCTCTTCATCCGCATCCAGACAAAAGCGTGACAATGAGCAATTTTTTGTGTAGGGCACATTGGCGTTGGTTGGAACACCGTGCCATTCTAGAAAAGCAGTCGCATACATCGTTCAACCAGCCGAGCCGCCAGCTATCTACGTAAAGCTGGCATCATCGCATGGTTTGGTAAAAATGATACAAAATGCATCTGTTTTCTGTTTTAGTCTGATGTGGTCACCACAGCTTGTAAACAAAATTTTGTAGTACATCAGATGATTTTAGTTTCGTTTGGTCCTTTTTCGCTGTGACTTTTGTAAACTCGACATGTAGTGGAATTTCCCGTTGTGTCAGCATGTGTAACTCGTTTTGTTTCCCAAGTGTCAAAAGTTGGAATTTTTTTGTGTGAATCCTTTTAACTTTCTACCCCATCAAACGACTTTGATTCCTTGTTGAGCGAGGAATTTTTTTCGCGGAGATTTAGCTACGTTCCACGGTACATTAAGTATTAAGTAGAGTAAATCTATGGAATGATAAACGATGTTAATCAGCGAGCTCAAAGAACATTAAAATTAGGATATCGCCTATTTTTGTAACGGCGTAGGTAGGTAGTATCATAGTGTGCTAAAGTGCTAACCTGATAATTACCGTGCAATCTATTTATCATGTTAACAGTGCACATCACATAACCTTGAGCCGTAGCTAATGGCTTGTGTGGAAGAGATTGTATGGAAAATGTGAAAGGAAAAAATAGAACTGACTTGCACCTGACGCAGATCGACCACGTTCAAAGAAGATTGCGATTTGCAATGTAGTATAGCCAGATGTGTGGGCGTTTGAAGAGGCGTTTTTCTAATGCGTACATTGTGTTTTTGTTTTAGTCAAGATATAAAATTATACTGTAAATTTAAAACTAAAAAGTTAACATTACCTCCATCCTGCTATGATTGACGAATAAATATTCAAAGAGTATTAGTTGAGTTAAGTTACAAATTTAAGTCAGAAGGCATTAGTTAAATATGTGAAATGCAACATATCAGACGGGTGAAGCAGAGTCGTGCAAATTATTATTTCCGTGCAAGTGCTTAAATAAGGTTTTGTAAAAGCCTTATCCGCAATGTGTACGCTACTTCCTGGGACATCTTCCTCTTTCGAAACTTTGTAAATCACGTAGTCACGGATGACTTGTCCTTGAAAAAGGTAAGGACTTAATTTTGGTAGAATCAGTCATGTATGAATTTATCACATCATTTCCATAACCTTCATCATGGATTCATGCATTTTTAGATAGAGCATGTAAAAAATAGAACATGAAACAGAAACACGCACCATTGGCAAGGAAAATGTAAATGTAGGCTGTATAGGTAGGCAGAGTGTAGTTCTGAGGTAAAGCAAGCAGAGGACACCTTATGGAGACTAATTAATTAATAATTTGTCAATTGTGTTATAGAAAATAAAGCTTGTGCACTGAAACTTTAGTGTATGACCTTCTTTCGCATTTCGGCTTGATATACATTGCGTTTTGGTTTAAATATATAGTTTGAAGATAGCTTCTAAAAGAACCTCAATTCCATACATCATACATTACAGACCACAATGCTCGTTTATATATTTTTTTTCGATTTAAATTACTCCATTTCGATTTAAAATGCACCTAAATCGTAAGCGGGGGCGAGCAGATGGTATGGTAAAACTGGGTAGTTACAAAAATAAAAAATGACCATATGTAAGTAAAGGCTAAAGCAATTTGTCCAGAACAACGGTAATTGTGGGTAGTGGGAGTCAAAGCTGTTGAATTGCCAGAAAAAAGAGATTTCCAGAGGCGAAAGTAAGAGAAAAGAACATATTGAAAACGTTTTCAGGTTTATGTTTGATTGATTTACGTCTACAATATATTGTAGAGAAAAATGTCATATTTGAGTGCTATTCTATAGAGAAAACAAATTGGAGAAATATCAATATATCTCGCGTTCTTTTGAGCGTTGTGCATTTTTATGGACAATTAGAAGCAATTTTTAATGCTCCTTCCAACTACGTAAGGTCGAATCCTTTTCGGTGTACACCTTCTCGTCTCGGTGAAAGTTTGAAAATCAATTTTAATCGTATCCAATGTCAGAATTTTTGTTATCTCATAATTGGCCATGTCAATGCTGCATTCTGTGCCTGTTGCACTACTTTATAGTTTATCACTTTCGTTGCCATAATTTTCTATTAGAATTCTTTTTACATAACTCGGTGGCGGTGCTACTGACAGTACTGACTTGGGATTTTTGACGAATGTCTAAAAGTTGGGATTTTCGGACGTTTCGGCAGTTTTTCATGATAAAGTATGGCGGTGTCGTAGGATTATATAGTAGAGGACCTTTTTTCAGGAAATGAATATTTTTTGGTGGATATAGATGGGATTTTGAGGGTGGGATACATAAAAGTTGGGATTTTTTAAATAATTGGCCAGTTGATAGTTACATGTCTCCTTGTAAGAATTTTCATGTATTTTCTCGTAAATGTACAATGAAGCCTGTATTTCTAAAGTACGCTTACAGAAAAAGTGCTCTACAAGAAGGTGAATGTAATTAGAGGATTACATATATGTATCGTAGTAAGGGCACCATTGCTTCTTCGTATTGTAGAATATATAGTTCAGTCTTCAAAATTTTGTCAACTAAAAATTGAGTGGAGTATATAAGTAAATAGGTAATATGTTACTAGTCGGCTGTCGGCTCCACTTTTGTCGTTATAAATCCATCGCCTGTGGCAGTCTAGATACAGTAGTACTTGCTTGCTTGGGGTAACATGAGATTTCTAAGTTTTTCAGTATTTTATGCCTGTACCTGTGTTATTACTCATTGTCAGTAGCTTACGTCTAAATCAAGGGTAAATGCCACAGAACAGTCGATAAAGCTTTCGAGACAATGTATTTTCTTTTTCACTCTGTTTTAATGTTTTAATAGCACGTCCACAAAAGTACATGTCGCAATGTAATGTACTATGTTATTATTGTTGCTTTATCTGACGCATTCTGCCATTTGTATGTAGTTGCGTGTTTCTGATTTCAACCTTCTAAATCCCTCCTTTTTCGGAAGGGGCAGGTAGCCATTAAATTTTTATTTTTAACACTGCACTACTGGCAACTGAAGTGGACAACAAACGTTTTTAAAGTCATTCGGGTCTGCAGATATTAAAGCTGTTTAGTTTTAAGTTTCAGTTGTGCGTTTTGTCCGCACTTTTACATGACACACATTCATACTTCACATGAACAAGAAAACCTTCATCATTGTTAATTATTATATACCTTTTTGTCTAATATCTCTGTACTAAGGCAGGCCAGTCACACGTATACCTATGCATATCCGCATTTCCTATAAACATATCATACACACACGTACTAAGCATAACTCTTCTGGTAATCCATTCCCTAATATTGAAGAAGATAAAATTTACTATATATTTTATTTATATACTCTTGCTGCATGCACATGGCCTGCGGTTAACTCACAAATATATATTTGCCTTATATAAATTTATATATTATATGGAAAAATCGATTTACCGGACTCTCAGTTCTTTCCCGTCCCTGCTCGGATGAAATATCATGTTTAACTACACATGAGGAGGAAATAAAACTTTTCTTTCTGCTTTTATGCTGCCTTGAACATTGAGCATGTTTTAATAGGGAATACATTATGCATATATCCCGTTGAGGAACAAAGCAACATGAAGGAAATGTGTGACTCTGTCAAAAGTTACACAGAAGGTACGGGAAACGCACAAAATTTGTTTTTATACATTGTGCTTAAAGAAATAATTACACTGATGTTGTTGGCAGCACAGAAAGTAAACGAGTCGTGGTCAGCACTTTCAGAGATGTAACAAAGCAAAAAAAAAACATTTTTTTAGTTTTCTACTACAAGATATAGGACTGTTGGGTTGTGGTTATATTGCATAATTGATTAGAAGTTTCTACCTCTACCACAGATCCCTTGCCAAAAAGACGTTCTTGCAGGAAAGTGTAATAGGTGAGAGCAAGTGAGCGTGGAGAAGGGAGTTTAGAGACTCTGGGATTTGTAGAGTCACTTGTAATAGCCAGCGTCCGTAGAAGCTCGAGTAGTTTATTGTTCAACAAGCGGTGCTCCTGCTGAATGCCTGGCAAATGTATATGTATCCTGTTGCTATCCTTTCACGTAGTATATCTCCCAAACACTTTCACCGTGCAGTGGTAGTAGAAAGTTTCCCGTCAACGGAAAAACACCCAACCCTTCCGTTCCCATTACTTTGAAGGTCATTTCGGGGAAGTTTTTAAACGGTTGATTGGGGTAATTCAGAAAATATAATGTGGTAATTCCTTTTATTTTTTTGTTTGTTTAGATAAATTGTCTGCCTGCCGTAAGTAGTAGTTTCTTGACTGTCTTCCGGATCTCCACCCGCGACCCCCTGTATTTCCTAGAAGAAGGCTGGAATAGAAAGGAAAAGTTTCCTCGTTATTATTATTATTATTATTATATTTGAACGTAACGTGATAGCTACATTCCAGCTTTAAAATGGAACTGGAGCTCTCTTTGGTCTCCCTTATCTCGCTGATTTCTCAGCTTAAATATAAACAGAAAAGTTGAGTTTCAGCAATACAAAATTATTTATTGAATGTAATGGTAGTATGTTTGGTTTAACAGGTTCGGGAAGCCGTTCGAAACTCCTCTACTTATACAAAGCGTACTTATGAACGCAGCAATGCTGTGCATGATCCACTTATGCGTTCGTGTTAAGGCAAAATCGGATATTATCAAGAAGAAAGACAAAGTGTTCACAGGTTAGTTTGCCCAGAGATTTAGCAATGAGCTGCTGTAAATACTCCTCCTGCTTGGTCGCATAATTTTTTATGATTTTGTCCGTTGTTGTGAACAAAGTTGTATTGAAATTCAACTTGGCTTGAAAAAAATAAGCGCATTTTTTTACCTAGCACTCATATCAATAATACCTTACTCTGAAGTTGCAAAAGTTTTTTTTTATTTATGACATGCAAACTGTCTAAACCTAAACAATTGAGTTGCATGCGTAGCACAGGCCGTTTTCTCGTTGCTGCGCGAGCTGTGTGTGGAACCCTTCTCTGAGTTTAAAAATGCTTTGTCAAAGCAAGCAAGCAAGCATGGAATGTTTTATTGAATGTTTTTGGCTGTAACATGTATTGTTGTTGAGTTATTTTCTCAACTTCCAATCGGAGTTATGCAATTTACCACAATGTATCCCTTTTTGACCTTTTAATTAATGCGTAGATTATTATTCTCACTGTGATTCTACAGACGATCAAGGCAAGCAAGTCACAAAGCATTCTTTCCGTGGTAAGGGCCTCTTTCTAGAGCTTCCTCCTTCTACTACTGTATTCCGAATTGACGAATAATTTTTCTTCCTCCTCCTGTCTGTCTCTCTGTGTGTCTTGAACGGGTTTTTGGTTTGGTTGGTGGGGTGGTGGTGATGGGAAAAGAAACGGGAGATATCGTGCGTTTTCAGACCTGCGCCCGTAATCTCTCCTTGTGAATATTTTTAAGCGTGGTTGATTAAAGCGTGCTGGCTGAATTGTAGTGGCGTGTGGCGATTAAGAAATTCAGAAAATGTCTAAAAATAACTGCCGTATATCTTTTAATAGAACATGGTCTCTTATAAACAATTATTCTTATAAAAAAATTCCGTTGTAATACTTTTGAAATTTTGGATAGAGTTTGTACAAATAGGGCTTCATAACACCTCCAGCCCAAAAGAATATTGAATAGCGTCCTGGGCTCTATTGACAGATATGCGACATATTAATTCTCCATTATGATGGCGTGTAGAAATAAATGTGAATGTTTTAAATAATTGTTAGTTGGATTAATGATCCTGTCTAGATTTTGACCGAAGCCATTTCTGGGATTGGACGGATTTTCAATCATACGTTGAATGTCTCCTTATCTTCAGCATTGTAGGTGGAGTTTTGATGTATCAATTTGCAAAATTCTCAGTCTTTGTGGAAACCGTCGGTTTTCTAGCAGTGTTCACGGAAGCTATGCTGGGTCTGCCCCAGTTTTTGCGCAATTTTAAGAATAGATCCACACGTGGAATGAAGTAAGTAAATTGCAAGTAGAACTGTGAAAACAGAAACTAACGTGAAATAATTGTGGAATTTGTTGATATTTTTAGTGCTACTATGATTTTCATGTGGACCGCTGGTGTAAGTTGTGAACGATTTTCATGTTATTAAAATACACGATCCTCATTAAGTAATACGCGTTTGATAATTATTGAAATGCTGATTTAAATCGTTTTCTTTTCTTCAGGACGTCTTCAAAACAACTTACTTCGTCTTGCGCAGTGCTCCAGTTCAGTTTACCATTTGTGGTTGTCTTCAAATCGGGGTTGATCTGGCCATTCTTGCCCAAATTTGGATTTACGGAAGCGGGCCTACCCGTGTTCACTCATAAACGTCAACAACAGCTCTTTTGCTTCTAGTAGCTAGCTACCCTGGAATCGATATTATCCCTCCATTGAAGTTTGATTCCCAGGACGTTTTAAGTTCAAGTAGAAATATAATGATCTACCTTCATCGTTTGTGGCCATTTTGTAGCATTTGACAAGAATTACATGCATGCATGAATTACATTGAAATAAGTGCTTACCGTGTTGAAGCTAGTCATAGTCACATGCAACGAATTGTCAGTAGACAAATAATATATTATAATTATATATAAATTAATGTAATGTAGAATTAGTGCCTATCATCATCGATCTTACAAATCTGTTTGGACTCTCATGGTGAACATTTTTCTTTCAATACTGTTACTGTTACGTATATATCTACATAAAATCTACGAAAATTGTGTCACGACAAATTATAATATCTTTCGCTCAGGTTGTGGTATGTTTTAAACAGAAACTTTCGCCACTATCGAAAACAAAAATATTTTCATCAATTTCTGCCTTTACTTCCTCCATAATGCCGTTTAAACTGCGTTGACCTTGTTAACTATTATAAATATGCTAAATACATAATCTTATTCTAAATCTCCCTACATATCTTGAAACTTACAGCCGTATCTCTGTAGACAAAGCAATAAATAAGCTAAAGTCGATTTACTCTCTGCTTAAAACTTGTTGTCTGTATTAGTTAGTTAGCTATTTGACATTACTGACAGTACACATAGAAAGTTGTAACTTGCAACAGACAGGTACGTAGAATAGGGTTCATAGTTCATGAAAACAAGAGTAATGGTTGTGTAACACCTTTTTACAACCACATGTAACGAGTGTTTCATAGAATTCTGCAGTATGAACAGTTTCCGATTTCTTGACTGATTTGTTAAATTACGCATTTCTATGTTATTGACAACGTGATTGTTTAATTCGTTTCTCTATTTTGTATTTACACAAAACATGTTGCCTTGTATGATGTATCTTTCCACAATTCCACTAACTGTGTTGTGTTAATATGGACAAATAAAAATAATTTTATGTAAATGTTAAATATTCTATTCATCCCAGCAATTTCCGTGCTGTTTTGAATTTTAATATAACTTGTAAATAGGAACGATATTAAGAAAATGTGTTGTTGTTGTTATTATTATTGACGTATATATAAATATAAATAGGCTGTATGTTTACTGCTCATTTTTTGATTTAAAACTACTATATGATAATTGCCGTTTTTACCAGTTTCTGTGATATGTTTAAAATGTGCATTATATATTATACATAATATTACTCTGGACAAATAATGATGAGTTAAACATTTTGTTGTTGAAATATTATACTAAATTATTATAGGGTTATTATAGAGTAATTAATTGTTAAGTATTGTACTTTATTATTATTCATTGCAGAAGCAAGGCATATCAATCTGCTGTGCAGAGTTTGCGAAGGACGATGATATGACAATACTTGATACATGACGAAAAGCAATAAAATCATTTTTCATGAGAAATGCTCACATCACTCCTTTATTTCTTTGTTATTAGCTAACTTGAGTAACATGTAAAACCTAACGTGATATTTTATGAAGGAAAAGGAAGGATGAAAAAAATAAGTAGTAATCTTTGTAAATGGTATTGTAAAATGTGACGACATTTTGTTATACTGTGACAACTCTGTTGTCGCTGTCTAATTGTATATGATATCTGCGCTGGTTAAATTTTGTGCAACATTAACACGAGTTCCGTTTCCGTTTAAATTACAATATTTATGGCAAGTAATCCCGTATATTTTTAAAAAATATTCTTCAATGCCGAAAGTTTGGTCTGTCCTGACAAAGATATTTTTTCTGGCAATCCGGATCCACGTCCCAGTTTCCTGTAAGAATGCTTATGAGCTTGTCATACACCAGCTCATTTACATCAATCCCAAATAGAAAGTCGTTATGATTGAATAATGAATAGCACACGCGTACTTTGGCTTTAACGTTTGGCAAGTGCTCAGCTAGTCTGTCGACATCCTAAAAATAAAGAGGTCAACTTAAGGACAATTTTAACAGACAGGTATCCGTTCAAAGGCATGAATGAACTACATTGATTTTTATTCCTATTCATTATAGCTTCTAACCAGCGGATTTGCCAGATTATCCCTTTCCGCATAAAAAAGAACCACCGGAGCGGTCACTTTTTTGAGGTCATACCGCATTGGTTTCTTTCCACTGGCGACAAACGGTGGGCTACTCCATGAGGGCCAAACAACACGGGTATCAAACTCCTGAAACTGGTTGCTCACCAGATTTTGTCCGTAATGCGTCACAGTTCTGGTGGAGACCCGATCGGGAAAATGCTGGGTGATGACCGGCAGCATTGTCTATAATTTTAAAGATATTAAAATTAAAAGCAAGGTAGACGTTGCTAAGACAACCAAAAATTATCATGGTTCATTTTTCTTACGTAATTCATCTGTCGACCGTCCGAATTAAAAAGATAAAAATACAAATTGCTACAAATGTTGCAGTTAATTATCGGAGACAAACTACAACTGGAAGCAAACACAGGGTTCATTATTTCCTGAAAGAGTTCCGGAATGAGTTGCCCACCCCCGAACCTCTCATAGAATATTTGAAAATTGTACGCGAAGGGGGCAAAAAGTTTAAAGAAGCTGGTGGCATGTCCCACAAATGCGACAGGGGCAAGAGCAAACATCATGTCAATTTTTTCGTTGTATTCTGGTCGAAGCGACATGCACACCCAAAACATGGTCGAGCCCATGCTGTGTCCAATGTAGGTTAACTTAGTTTGGTTGGTCGTTTCCAAAATGTAGTCGATGATTTTTGGAATATCGTAATATCCCATCTCGTGAAAACTGTACACGAATTATAAATTTAAAACGACGAATATTTAATTGTAACTTGAAACATTCCAAATTCCAATAATAGTTAAGGCAAGCAGTGCAAACCTGAAATGCCAATATTCATTCTTGGTGTAGTGCATTGTTTTGTGATCTGAAGAGTACGAGGAGCCTCTCACGTTACCCAACCACACGTCGTAACCCATGTTTGCCACACGGTAGGCTAAATAGAAAGCAGGATACCAAATAATTCATCATTAAAAACTCGGACTTGCATCATTATACCGGTGACTCAAACACAGGAATAATCCGATATACCCAGAGCTTTCTCCACCGGAGGCAGGATCCAGTTCACTGAGCTTGCCCTGAAAAATTGCAGTGGTGCATTAAAAATTATTATTGAATAACTTGCCGAAAAAAACGGTATAAAGTGAGTATAAAACTGCTCATTACATGATTCCGTGTTGAATGAAAACCGGAAGCTTATGACCTTTTCCCTCCGGAAATGCGTCACTGTGCGGAATCCTGTGGAGTTCCAAAAATGTAACCATCCTCACTGACCACGTAGTGTACTTCACAGGGAAACCCGTGTCGACGAATAATGTCCGGCTGATAAAAGGGGGAAAACGATACATTAAAACTATACAGGTTCGACTATTTTTTTTGTGCTTGAAGGAATTTTCCAATAGACAGCGTACAGCTCTCAAATATTTATCTGGGTGCTTGTAATACATCGGGTCCAAGCTGGCCTTGTAGCAAGCTTCAAGGTCCATCTCCTCATCGGTTTTGTTGATATTCGAGTTTCCCGTCACGCTGCCAATAAATAAACACTGCCAGGTAAAAACGACAAGAACCGTTTTTAAACGGGCACGATTAATTGCAATTTTTGCCATTTTTCCTGAAAAAAGATGAACTTTTGGAAGCACAACAGCTTTTGATTCTTCTTCTCCATCTCCTCCTGAAATGAATGGCACGGAAGCGGAATTTAGTACGCGACCTAGAAAGTTGTGTCGCCGTCCTGATCATGTTTGAGGACTCCCAGCCAAGGCAAGGGTAAAATAATTCACACCTAAATCATTACAACAAGTGAGGAAGTTTGTAAAGAGCTAGAGACTGCAGAGGGTCTCTTCTACGGGATATATTTTAATGTTGCATATCCAAATATAATATAACCCCTTCCCGGCCGAGTCCTGAACTGACCATTGTAAACTAACAAACTTTCGTCCCCACTATTTAGCCCAGACGTCTTTGTTACAGCCAAAGAAAAGATAACTGCACTCTTTCATATAGAACAAAGCATGCGATACGCGTCCAAAAATAACTCGATGCATTTATTCTGTGTACAGAGGCAAGTGTACCTGTGTAGGTGTGCAGTGTGCCATTATGTATACCCAGGTTAGGTAGGGTTAGAGGAATGTCTGTCAAAATAACTCGGTAGAGCTACGTGAAAAAGGATCTAAATTATTCTAAAGGATTACACAAGCTTGAAGTTGCAATGGATTGTTCAGGGGGAAAATGAATTGGTTTCCAGTGTTGATGTATGCAAGCTTCGGGTTATTTCTGCTGGGGGTTTACGATTCGAATAGCGTGGCATTGTGAGTTGCTTTGCTTGTCAGGAGGTGGGAATGGGGAATCCATTTCCATTGTTATATAAGCACAATCAGTTCTCGTAATTTAAAAGGGGAAAATGTGTACTTCTTTTATTTTGAAATAAAAAACAGCAATTTAACATGCTTTAAAATTATGTAGGTCGTGTGGCGAAAGGATGTAAACATATGTGGTATAGTATGGGGGCTGAGGTTAGATTATGTCTAGTAAGAACAAATCTCACCCTATTTTCCAAACAGCTTGTAGGAAATACAAAATTTTGTCATGAAAACTTCCATGTATATAAATTATAATTATTTCAACAATTTGCAAAATTGGGCTGTCGTCCACAGGTATGTACTGAAATATTCGAATGATATGTCGTGTTCATATATTTTCTATAAAAATTGAGTCGGGAATATTACATTGTTAGCCTTCCCATAAACGGCTGGATGTGATGTGAGCAGTTTTGGGGCATTGTGAGAACAAATTATTAATCAATTAAAATCATGGGAAGTGATGATCCTCTTCACCTGGACCCTGAATCAGTCACCGACCCCAAAGTGGCCAATGATGATGTAGTCTTATTCATAACCAGAATGGTAATTATGTTTGGAGGACTTGTAAGTTTTCACACAACCAAATTGCAAGTTTTTTACACTCACTTTTTTGCCGGGTGAACTCATTTTTCATATTGATTTTTTAGCTTCCCTACGTTCCGCAATATATTGAAATTCATAAAACCCAAAATGCCTCCGGGTTTTCAACACATGTCTGCATGGTAGTAGTTGTTTCTAGTGTTTTGCGAATAGCTTATTGGTACTATTTCTTTTGTTCCCTATTCTGGCCCTTTTCGTACTAGTACTAATCAACTCTGGTAGTTTCATTTTAGCCTAAAAATTTCTTGTCATTTTGATTTAGGTTTGGTCACTGGTTTGACAACTCATTAATGTATCAAGCTTTCCTTTTGACGATGGCGATGTTCCTGTTGTTAGAACTCTGCTTGCGGGTGGAAAGAAACCAAGTTATTTCAGATGGGATGTCATTTTGATTTAGGTTTGGTCACTGGTTTGACAACTCATTAATGTATCAAGCTTTCCTTTTGACGATGGCGATGTTCCTGTTGTTAGAACTCTGCTTGCGGGTGGAAAGAAACCGAGTTATTTCAGAGGGGAGAACCATGGAAGAGTTTTACTTTCTGGGTTAATAAAACGCTCAAAATGTCATTTTTGTTATGAATAAAAAAGATGCTCTAAATTCTCTAACGTAGTAATGTTTTTTGGACAGATTTCAATTTCAGCAAGTTTTGGCAGTGGACCACCCTTTCGTCGTATATTCAAGCAGCCCTTCTTCTTCTTTCTGTGTCCACTCTGCACACAACCGTCTTCCGGGGTAACGACTACCTTATAGAACCTGTGGGGTTCGCAGCCTTGATGATAGAGTCTACACTATGTCTTCCGCAAATCATCAAAAACTATCGGAAACAGTCCACGGAAGGCATGAAGTAAAAAACGGAATTCTCGTACAAAATACAAAAAATATCATTTCTAGCATGTGTCACTCTTTAATTTTTTCTGCAATTGTTTTTTAGTATCTTCATGGTCATTTTTTGGACATTGGGTACGTACTAGCAAAACACATGTAAACTACGGCGATGTAAATGGAAAGACGTAGTGGAGATTATTGTAAAAATGCCCGTGTTCATGCTGTGCACACCATCTCCTTTTTACAACGATTAACAAAAACAAATATTATAACGAGTCATTATTCGTAATAGATAATAGTGAGGATGAGAGCAGACGAACAGACAAAAATAACATTCACATACAGCAATTTTCGCTACTTTCCAATTAAAAAACATATGTACAAATATATATATTTAAACAAAATATGTCACATGTCAAACTTGTAATTGGAACGCTTCCTTGTAGGAGATTCACTGAAAGCCTACTTTTACTTTGCAACGACCCAGCCGATGCCGTTTCGAGTATGTGTGGTAATTCAATTAGTCACGGATTTCATCAATTTTCTGTCAAGTGGCGCTCTACAGGAATAGGAAAAAGATGTCCAACGATTAAAATGCTTTTTATCCTTCTTGTGGATTATGATGAGATGTGCAGTTGCCATTTGGAAAAAATGTTTACAATTTACACTACCAATCAATGTGTCCTTTAGACGCATTGCAATTTGTAATGTTGACTTTACGTTGTTTCTACAATGCAGCACTTTTGTAGCAGCATTTTTCATTAAAATTTTAACGATAAAAAGTCAATATGTGCCTGTCTGGATAAATTAAAATTATTTTTATTTGCTGCTAGGTTATACAATAGTTGTGTGACTGTAATATAGATGGAGAAAATATAAGAATTTTTTTTATGGTGGATTGATTACATGCTGAATTTATATGAAAATAACACACTATACAAAACACCGCTTTCATATGAAATTAAGTAAGCTTAAACCGGTGTATTTCCTTGTTTTCCAAGTAAAAGAAAACTGGTTTTCAGAAAGTTGTACCCCATCAGTCATGGTTTGGGTATACATTTATGATTTTTTAAAAAATTTTATCATTTGTATTTCCTTGTTTTCCAAGTAAAAGAAAACTGGTTTTCAGAAAGTTGTACCCCATCAGTCATGGTTTGGGTATACATTTATGATTTTTTTAATTTTTATCATTTGTAAATTGTAAATGCTCTCCTCTTCTACATTGGTTGTTAAGTTTTTACTAGCATTTTTATTGTATAAAAATCCTGGGACAGGTGGTGTTGTTGGTGGTGCACGCATACAAATAAATCCGTTCATCAAATTTCAGAATATAAAATATCAGTAATGTATTTTTTGTTACCGTCATAATGGCCAATTTCAAAATCAGTTTTTACTAGCATTTTTATTGTATAAAAATCCTGGGACAGGTGGTGTTGTTGGTGGTGCACGCATACAAATAAATCCGTTCATCAAATTTCAGAATACATATAAGATATCAGTAATATATTTTTTGTTATCGTCATAATGGCCAATTTCAAACATCCTGCCCCAAATGGTACGAAATTGTGGTGTTAAATACCATGTTTTTATTATGAAGCCCATCTTATTCCCACATCCACCGACCGCACACCGCACCACCCCATTTTCAACGAAAATGGGAGATTTATGTAATTTTGTAGTTGGGTAAAGGGATGATGTGCGGAGTTGTATAGCAATGTGCACTTTAAAGTAATTTAAGTGAATACAAAACATAATTAATAAGCAAACAAATGACTACTGACCATGACCATACACAAAATTGCAATGCAAAATCATCTATTTGTAGTTAACCCCATGATGCAAATAATGTTTCAGTCAGACCGAATACTTTTCTGATCTGGACGTTCAAACAACAGAGCACTTCCTGTTACATAATATTATTTACTGAGATGACCATGCTATGGGTATCGGGGTCGATTCAAGTTTGCATAATTTAAACTAGTATCTCTAAATATATTAAAAACTTACATGCGTTAGTATTTTTTAAAAAATATGAGCATTATTTCACTAATTCGATTCAATGCACTTAAACATTGCTTGAAAATCCCAATTTCTTCGCGAAATAACAAAAACTGACATTTACAAATATTGTTGCCTACTATGGGGGTGATCTTAAGGGGTTAACCTATGCGGTCCATCTTAGAATTTAACCGAACCCTGGCGCATAGGTGTCGATTCCCGAAAACATAATTAGAAAATTTCTTTTAGTTATAGCATAGCGCGCATGGACGGACGGACAGAGGGACAAATTTCCAGTGCAAAATCAATACCATTGCTTCGCTCCGCATGTAAGTTAAAGAACTAATAGTCAATCATGCAACCTTGTTGCAGTAACAACATCCTTGAAGCAACTTTATATATACGGTTATAGGAGTCTGAGAATTTATTGACAGTAGTCACCGTGATGTTGATATTGACAAAAATTTGAGCAAGCAATTATTATATCGCCCAGAGCATAATGCAGCAGCGGCTGTTGTAGTAAGGCAAGTGACATGTTGTGTGCTTGACAATAGGTGACAGCTGAAAACAGGTTGAAAGTAGAGATTCCTATGATAGTAAGCCTTTAGACTCACCCAATTTATTTTCTGGCTTTGTTGTACTAATGAGCAATATCAATATTTCTTTAGTTAAACGTAATTTGTCATCATCATCACATCACTCATTCATAATAAATTTCTTTCCTCTTGCAAATGGTGGTCCAAATGAAAATAATGTTTATTTTGGTGATTTGGGTAATACTCAAAAATAAATGGACACAAGTTGAAATAAATGCTAAACGGACGAAATAATTCATAAATGCCAGACAATAACGATAGTTTGCTTACATCGTCGGTCTGACAATGCGATTTTCTTACATAAATGTGCAGCTCCAGTGGGGTACGTTCATGACTGCATAATCTTACATATTCCCCGATTTTTAACACGAGGATATACTAGGTCATTTAATGTTCCCTATCATATACATTCAACATTACTTTTGTATCGAATAACCTTTAATAGTCCCCCAGCCTGGCTCGCGGGATCTGAAAGATACTACAGCAAACGAGGGGTCATTGGGTACGAATGACGCTGTCGCTTGAGAACGGCATGTTACACAATAGGCAATTACACCAAGCCAACACTCGGATTCAAAACAGGTTCGGTAGCATTAAAACATGATGCATAGCGCAGATAGGAAGAAATTGATGTGTAGTCGCTCGGCCCTCCTTCATACTTCGATAAACTGAGAAAATAGATTATAGAAAACGCATTTACACAATAACAAATAGCATGTGGTATTGACCTGGTATTCACTGTTCTAGCTTTTTTACTATTTTTTCTAGCGCCTTAGGGCACACGTGGAGTTTTTTTTATATCACACAGTACCTTCTGTGGGTTACATCAACAGGGGTAGTTAAATTGTCTTTAATTAATCGGTGTCCAATGTCCAATTTAGGGTTTGGTGTGATGGGCATAGTCGATAGTGCAAAGGACAGAGAACTTGTTACGTTCAATAATTTCCCATTTCCGTTCATCTTCCTTCCTGTAGGTAATACTAGGGCAATTGTTTTTATGTTACTAATCGATGGCGCATAAAAATACATGAATGAATTTTTTAACTGGATCGCCTCCTATTTTTGCCTACCAGTCGCATACCTTAACATTGTTCGCCGTTTTTCTATATGAAATGATCCAGTAGAAAACGGTATTTATGATTTTTGCATAGAGGGATTCCAGAGTCAAGAAAACCAGTAAATCCTTCAGATGAATCTGCATGTTTCTTACAGCCGAATATGTATTAAGGTTTAATATTTAATGAATAACTCCTGAAATAAAGGAAAATGGGCTTTATGAGGGATACAGAAGCGTTAGAGTGTTTTAAAACAGTTTTTGAAGTCTTCAGCAAAATACATGATGCGCTGTAGTTGCGTTGTAGATCTCACGTAGATTCGGCTAGAATACAATTTGGAGTCCGTTGGGTGGAAACCAATATTATATAAGCCAATTATTGGATTCCACCATATTGACCCTGTTGTTTAAAAATGGTCAAAATTTCTCATATGTTTTCCTTATGTCAAAAAATGTTCCTTATTGAAATTCAGATATGCAAATGCAAATATCAGTGAATACGTTGTTATTTTTTACGAGGAAAGTGTACATTAGAGATGTTCACATCTTCATAGATGAGGAAATGTGAAAAGTTTTGTCATCATCATTGGCTGTATACGTGTTGATAATATAGCATATACCTACTAATTTTACTTTCACTCGTCAAACACTTACTACTACTCCCTCATCCACTGAATATAACATGTTTACAATTATTTTAAATTTTGTTCTACCTTGCTTGTTTAATATAAGTTTCCCCAATAAACCTCTGTAAAATCTTCGTTTATGGCATTTTATTTAACAATCAACTCGATTTATACTTTATGGTAACTTGAGTTAAAATTTGTAGCTAATCATTACATTATATTATGGGTTTCACTTAACTGGTTTCAAATAATCAAAAAATAATAATAAGGTCACATTTAACTGAATCTGACCGCATTCGACTGTGTTTACATATCTTGTAATATTAATTTTATGATAATAAGAACATTTTAATTTACTATTTATGCATACCGGTTTGTTTGATGAAAAATGACATTAAATCTTCCGAATAAAAATTGTATTCTTTGCCAGGACATACGAAAGAGAAAAAAAATAATCTGAAAACTAAAAAAGTGCCTACAATGACTACAACGACCTTTTAGGCCTTTTAAACAATCAACATCAATAATTTACATTTTAAGCCCGTTTCTCTCTATTCTCTATTTGGCCGAATATTTATATAGCGTTTCCGACACAGGTTGTAACACTCTCAACAAAATGGGTAAAGTATTTTATTTAACTTATAATCCATATATACCACATTCTTATTTCTATTATTGTTGTATAAAGTGTAAGGTAAATTGCATGGTAGAAGCTGGAAAGATTATCGGTCGATTCGTTTCACTGATGAAGGTAAACAGCTAGCGTTTTATTCCTACACTATTTTCTCGACAAATTTTCAAAAATGTACTCCTTCGTGGCCCTGGCAACGTTTGCCAATACAAGTTTTTGTGGGTATGACATATTCATTTGTCAAATGGACAGGTCATCCGACATATTGCCAATATTTGTCAGTTCCGAAATGGATGTGACAAATGAGCATAATTTTTAGCACATTGACATGACGCATTCATAAATTTTGTAAAAAACATCATTTTCAGTGTCTCACAATGGTAATTACAATTATATTGTACAGATTTGGAGAATTTATTTATTAAATAGGCGTAGCACGTAGTCAACGGCAACTTTTGACTAACGACCAAATGTTTTTCTCCAGATGTCTTCATTGGCATACTTCATTGTCTAATATACATAAAACAGCAAAATACCATTCCTAATAAAAATGTTTAACTTTATCCATCATTTCTCCCTTTTTGTCCCGAATACAAAGAGCTCCCCCCTGAACAGTATAGCTACTCGGCATAGTTGATAGTAGCTGCTGTCTGAAAAATTCTGTTTCTTGGACAAGAAACTGCATTATATTCATAGTGATGTGAATAATAACAAAACAACTCAACCAATAATAAAAAATAAAGAGGCTGTGGATACGGACTGTGAAGTTGTTGATATGATACACACACATAAGGTAAATCATTACTATTTTCTATTGAATATAACTTGCTTTTTGTGACCAGTCCCCTTACTGTGTGCATATAACCAGGTAATAATGTCCTGTTATTGTACAAGAATCTTCTAAACGTTCCTCCTTGAAATATTATACGGCTTTTTGAGTTCTCTGCGTCTAGTATTCTAGTAGCAATTGCTAACAGATACAATGTTAACTTTTACTACTACTGCTATCCTCTTCGTAATATCTTCCACTCTGCTTTGCTAATAAAATAGCAAACCAGAGTGACATGGCGTGATATGACCATATCTTCCTTCGTACTTCATAACCTCGTATAATGAATGAAGTAACATCCTTTATTCTCCGCACAGTGTGTATGTGTGCCCAACAGGCGTGCAGTCAACTTTACTTACCACCGCCCGGTAAGGTTTTGCTTGAGTTCACGACTTAAGTGGAAGTCTCGAAAGAAAATATGACTTGCTACGCCATAATAAGGCATTATTATTGCCATGGTATTTATTTACCAGACGCAGTCATGATGGGGATATGCTGACGAATATGTTTCTTTGTTTTTCTATAATCGCCAATGGACTGCCTACGCTAAAACCCAATGTGGCTTCATAAAGCAGTCCACAGTTCAGAGAAAACATTCTGGCTCCCTCAAGATATACGTACGTGCTAACCAATATGGTGCAATTAGGAGAACTTATAATTCCCACAAGAAGACCGACGCATCACTATAACTACGAAAAATATGCCAATTTTTGAGTTCTTTTACATTTTCAGAATAAAACTACCTATTTAAATCAGCTAATGTTATGTTGCTTTTTTCAGGGACGAAGAAACGAGTCCTGCTATTTATCACTGGTGCATTCAGAGCATTTCAACCTTCCCTCAAATTATTCTTCGCACATACTCTTAAATTCGTTGTTGTTTCATGTTTCGTTTAACCTATAATGATAATGATGTGGTTATCGCTAGCTCTCCTATAGTGACGGTGTATAAGCCATCGAAATCGTACGTAACCGGAATACCCCCTCGATACATACAAGCTGGTAGGATAGGTGAGGTTAGGAAATAAACGGGTGATCTTCAAGATGTTAGCAACAGGAGGAGCATTTGGTTTATTCTAGAATTCAATTTATTTTATTTACTAATCCTTGCTATTTTGAAGTGAAGGGAAGTAACAACTTTGACTAGAGCTTATCCTAGAACAGCCTTGCATGGGTGTGTGCTTCTATCGCAACCAAAGAAATTGCAACGTTAACACAAGAATGGCTAATAGGGTAAAATTAGCAAGAAAAAATAATACACGGAGAGTGGGATCGTATAACTTTAATTCCTGGCTAATCCGAACTTACGACTGCTATTTAGTAGTCTTAAACTTGGTTTAAACCTGGATTAAAAGTTACACGATACGGCCCGGAGAGATTGTGAAAGCAATCGAATTGCTACACCGAAGTTTCAAGTGCAGTTGGCATCATCACCATAACTTGCTATTATGAGACACGATGCTGTGAATGCAAGTTTCTTTTCTCTGGCGCAGCGCTAGCATATTGACTGTTTATTTATTGCATAACACGTCAAAGGTGTACGCGAAATATTTCTCGGGCAAGAATCAACGCCGTTGCCAGAACGGGGCGGGTTGATGCTTTCCTCAGAGTCAGAATCCCATGTCCTCACACACATTTACTTGAGGGAGGTTGATTGACGGGCAGTACCTATAGCACCTAACCTATTTAAAGACTCGCCATTACAGAAAACCTCTTCCTTCAGTGCCGTATAATTCCTCACGTTTTGACCAGTGATTTCGTCAAAGGTCGTCAAGTGTAAGATGGTTTCTTTAGTGAATAATTTTGTGTTGTGAGATGAAAAGACAACTTTGTCAGTGATTTTTTAAGTGTTGACCTGTATCTAGTAAGCCTATTGACTTGTTAATACAAAATAGTCCTCCCGTTTTCTGTGAATTTCCTGTAACGAATCTCTGGAGAGTACTCGCCCTGTATGCGTACCAGTGTAGCATTTTCACCGTGTTTATAGATTATCGGTGTAAATGCACTCTGGTACAACATTAAGGGCTGAACATTTCAGCAACCAGAGGTCGTTCACATTTACAGGAGTCAAAAAGGTTTCGTCAGTGCATCTCTGCAGTTGCGACCCTCTGCAGATATTTAATTTTAATGAAGGAACTGTCTCCGCAGCTTCCGTTAACCGACAGGAGGAGGACATGCTGATGAAAAATGAATCTGACTTGGGTGGAATACACTACAAAATGGGAAAATATGCTGTCAACTTTATACATGTATGGAGTGGAGCTTTCGACAGATGAAAGTCTCTCCATTTATTTTTCATCATGTAAACAGGTAAAGCGGAGTTAAAAATGAAATCTAAACAATTCTTGACATCCTGCCTCACATTCGGGTACTTCCTTATTACTAATAAATGCGCTCAAAGTTAGAAAAGGTAACACATCAACAACATATAAACCCAAACGTAATGCAGCAAGCAAAATTCAAAAGTTCTTCCTGTCACAGCCAAAAAGCAGTTTAATCCAAGAAATCCTTTGACATTTTCTACCTTGTAGCAGCGATAGGAAACTAGTAACTAACGAATCTTAGCTTTGAAAATCGTAACCACGTTGCCAAACGAAAAGTATCGTCTTTCTTTATCTGAACGAAGGATTAGTTCGAAGAGCGTGTTCGGAAACCCCTTTTGTGGGATTTGAACCGTACCTCTCTGTTTTGTAATTATTTTGAGATTTAACTTCGTCATTTAAATTACATGTAAATACTGTAAGCAGGACGGGCAGAGCTGTATAAAGACTAGTTTACAATGTTGAATGTTGAACATTTTTGCATTTGCGAAGCTACTAAACGTTAAGTTGGATGTTTCAATATCAGTAGTTGTCATGTAAATAAAGAGAGAAAAAATTCGAGCAACTTTTGACCAAACTATCTAAATGATGATGTGATAAAATGGCAAATTAATGTAAATTAATCGAAATAAAACGAAAACCAGTCTACGAAAGCATATTTGCGTTTGTAATCAGAAGGACAGCTTTCCTATAAAATCATAAAACTACATTATTTTATAATTTGTACATAAATAAGGACATCTCCATAGAAATGCATTGTAAAATCTTTCGTGTATAATCTCTGGTATTATCAATTATACAGCATTTACTCGTTTTAAGGCCATTTTAAGATCATTTATAATTTGAATTGAAATAATCTAAAAGCACTTTATAATTTTTTCACAAATTCAAGGAGCTTCTCCCTGCTTATCTGGGAGAAGCTCCTTGATAAGCAGGGGAGGTTTGATATATTGTCTGATGTCTAAAAGTGGTCACCCTAATTATAAAAAACATCCCTTTATAAAAAAACCTAAACGGGAACTTCACCTGAAGTAATTACTGAAAACTTGACGGGTGTTCTGTTTTTTGAATTTTCACTTTGGAGCTAGAGTTTAAATGCTACACAATTTTAAAGGCAATAATAATGTTGTAGGTATTGCATGTATGCGATGAATCTACAATAATATGAAATGTTAATGTTAAATATCCCAAATTACAACATAAAATCAACGTATTAAAAAAATTCTCGTTATTTATCAACTTATCAAGTACACTGAAGAGAGGTCGCTTGAACTCCCACTGAGACGAAAATTGATCGATGTATTTAAACGTAAAACTTACAAAGAGACGTCTTACCTCCCGAAACTAGAATTTCTAGAAATACTGCAAATGACAAATTTGTATCCATAATGCGTTGGTTAATTTGCATGACTTGCGTCTAGTCAATAATAATCAATAACTATGACTGTGGGGATGTTGCTTGCGGGTGTATCATAATAATGTTTTATTTTACAAAATTAAATGAGGCCATTATATTACACGTAATAATTGCTTTAAACCAACTTCCAAATTTTAGATTTCCGCTAATTTTCCCTGCCAGTGTAGCCAGGGCCCAGCCAAACCGACAAATAAACATACACGGCAAGAAATCATTATCCATGCATGTTGAAAATCACGTTAAACATACATTTTTGTGTCGGATTTATTTCCTGTTAAAAGCACACCGCCTACAAATTTTTTTTTGTTCAAATTCTAATTTATTTTAAACTAAGGAAATTACCCAAGCCCCCATTTTATACGCAATTTCTCCTGTTTAAAGCACGAGACAACGAATGCTTACTTCCCCCAAAATGATAATATTTCGAAAATTTTATTTATTTTATGCAAGATGCTAGGCTGTATAATAAGCAGTTGTTAGAACAATCAATGTTTAATGGTTTTTATGTAACTACTTGTGTTCCTCCGCTTTTTAAGTATCACATCATTACCTCTTTGATGGGTTATTATATTATGCTGTGTGTGTACCGTGTCGCAGCAAAGTACCTAGTTAAAATTTTCGCCTCACTGCTATTCGGATTCCTTTAACAATCTCCCGTGTAGATTGCCACTGAAATAATTTTTACCATAAATGTATTAAGCGGTTAGAATACCAATTTATGAATATTTAATACCCTGCATTTGTATGATAAGTTGAGTTAGACATTTTGTAACATTTCAAACTCCCCCGACAGCTAGCATCCGGTGCGAACGGGAGCTTTCACAAACATTCATCGCACAAAAAAAGAAGAAAAAATAGTACTCAAATCCCTCAATCTCAATGTGGTTATAATTATAATTTGTATCATTGCGCACTCTGCATTTAACCACCAGTCAAGAGGACGGAATCCTGGGTGTGTATAAGAGAACATAGACATTTTTTTAATGTAACCATCACTTTCTTCCCCTTTTAGTGTACACGTTACAAAGTACCTACGAGTACGCGAAAATTTGAATGAGTATTTAATACTTTGTACAATATATAATTACTGCAAATGTACCCACGAATAGAATACACAGGGATGAAAAACTAGATTTGCTATTTCAACTTGCAAGTAATATCCTCTTTTTTCTCTTTATCTATGCCTACCATCAGACACAAACAGCCCCGTCAAGCCTATAGCACGCCAAGTTGGACTATAATTAAATGTTTTGTGCTCAGGACCGGTTGAGCCACAGGATCTCCTGTTGTTATCAACATTTCTGTTAGCCAACGTGTAGGTAGTTTTATAGTGCCTACACGAGGGTCGGCGTACCTGCTTATTAGGGGGCTTCGTCATGTAATTAAACTTGACGAGAGGGTTATACGCAGGTCCGTTACCACGATATCTCAAAAGTTAAGTTAACGTAACACCTCGTAGTGAAGGCTTCGTTTTAATGCTATTTTTTTCTCTATTTAAGGATTTGAGGAGTTTATTTAGACTGGGAAGGGGAATAGTAAAAGGCGGACTTCTCAAGTAGCCCCACATCAACACACATCTGGGAAGACATATTATGGATGTAGGAAAATTAAAGAAGCATTGTAGTGTGGAGATGTGCAGACTGCCAGAGAGTTTTCCACAGATCAAAATCAAGTTTGTAAGTTGCCACAACTTTTTTTATTAGAATGTCATATCAACCTTATAATTAGCTGGAACAACCGTGGAACAACTGAATCCGACACTTCTGTGGTTGTTTCTCTGTTCCACGTTTTTCCTTAGTTCATGTGATGTTGACGACAGCTTTTGTTTACGAAATATAATTTCTTGGGTTACCTACTTTCCCATAACTCCAAGAGTGCTTGTGTAACGCTCCAAACAAGGTTTCCTAACGAAAAAATGTGAGATTATTACATACATAATTAAAGGTTACTGATTATGTACTGACACCACCATCTGGACAGAAGAAGTGGAGGTATTGGAATTGGAGAGATGAGCGATGATAATCCTATCCTGTAATGCTTTAGGGGTACACCTCGCCCCTTGTAATACAAAAGGGCTCAAATATGGAGAAATCCAGTTCCGACAATCCTAAGGATTCATGTCATTTGGGGGTCAAATTTCTTTCCATTGGGACCACGCAGGCCTGTTGACCGGCGGAACAGACTCACATGGAGTACCAAGAAAGTTTCTGGTGCTACGGTAGATAATAACTGCTGATTCCAAATATATGCAGTATGGGAAATGCGACGCTATCCAAAGAAAGTTGGAGAAGGCGACAAGCGGAAAGAGTGTAACTATGGTCATATTTACATCGAAGAATGCGCCCAGAATACAAAACTGCCTGGTTTCTTTGCTGTATTCTGAAGAAAAATATAAATGCTTGTCTCATGCTCATCCTTTCTCTCTCTCTCGCTCCGTCCTGTGTTGTGTCTCGAGGTCCTTTTTTTCTCCTACCTAAAAGATGGAGAGACTAGTTTCCTCCTCCGACGTGACACATTACAGCTCTTTGTGAATACAACGACTTGGATGTTGCTGGTGGTGATGCTAAGGTGAAAATTAATTTCCACTGGGATTTACTTCAATGTGGTCGTTTGTCATGATATAGTATACATTATGAATACGATAGTTTTACTTTTTCGTGAGGATCACACAGAGAGTCACGGTCACAAAGCTATGTTTCCACTTACTCATCTCGTCGTCTTTACACTTCATCTTAATGGAGCAGTGTTTCTGGGAATTATCCATCAACATCACAGATTTGCATATTATATATTTCTGTCTCTTTTTGATGCACGCAACTGACACAACATAACTTGTTTGCAAAAATGGCAGCACACACCCACACAGCAGCCTCTTGCCTTTTGCAAAGGCAATAATATAAATCATGATAAGCATATGATAAGTCAATGCACGTCTTTATGTTTCTCCTTTCCATAAAGACGTAAATTCTTCCCTTTTTACCAGTTTCCCCCCAAAAATTGCAATTGGAGGTTTCTTTTCAAATTTGGAACGAATTCCCCTTTTTTGCAACTGCCTCCGCTTTTCCCGTCCTCCAGCACACACGACTGCCTTCATATTTCAAAAATTTCCAAATCATCCTCAGTGATGATAGCCTACAGCACTGGCGTGGTTTACTTATTTAGCGAATCGCATATATCCCAGCAAAGTCATTTTCTGCTCTCTAGGGAGGGTCCGTTAGTTAGTCCGTCCGTACCGGGTCGTGCCACGTCAGGTGAATGCTAATAATGGAAATAATGATGCTGGTATAAAAATAACTCCATGAACTCGACCAGCCTTTCTCCTGCGGTTGGTATTGTTAGTGGCATTTGTATTAACACTAAGTGGCTCCTTAAGCGCCTCATCATCATTTCACTCGAGGAGGGGAAATCTTGTCTTTCCTCAACCACTTCTCGGTTCATTCTCCTTCCTCCTCACCGTGTAGGAAGATGTATATAGGTCGACTTCAACACAATTTCATCTCTCTCTCCCCCTCCCACTTCTCTTGATAAAATCCTTGCGAAGTTCCCCAACAAGCGAAATTAGGCGGTTAGACAGAAGCTGTTGAGTACTCATTAGGAAGTCGGCTCTCTACACTTTTTGTAACACAATCGCTTTTGAAGGAAGAAGAAGACGGGAAAACAATAGGGACATATATATCTCCTTGAAAATAACTATAATTTTTGTTCTTTCTCTCTCTCTCTCAAGAGAGAGAAAATTAAATGTCATAAGAGTGCTGCTATGCTGATGCGTACTCGGTTTCTACAACGTCGTCCCTACAAAAAGGGAAAAGCGAACTCTCCTCGCCCTTGTTCCCAGGAATAAAAAGAGACCGTCAAATGATGAAGTGATTACTTTAATGCTCCCTGTCTCTCTGATAATATCAGAGCATGATTGTAAGGTCGGCAAGTTGTTGCTGAGACGAAGGCATATTCGGTGTCGTCAGTGCGTGCAAAGAAATCTGTTAAAGGAAACCTGCTGGACGGCAATACAGTGCGGAGATGATGATGATGACTAAGGTAGCCACCATTATGCAATTTTTGCGATTTTCATTATGCAATTTTTGAAAATTCGTTAT
>JAHZNE010001816.1:0-14070 GCA_027744055.1 Callyntrura sp. NNG-2020
AAATGAATTGAAAACACGGGATTGTTAAGTGGAAAAAAGTAATGATTTTTACTTAATTTATCTTACAAGCATTTATGTAATTTTTTATCCATTCCAGTCCGGACTCTTTCGCTTTTCTTATGGCAATTTTTTGACATAGACCCAATACTCCGGGAGTCACATTTTGCTCCAGGAACAGCTTGACTGTCACGGTACATCTATCATTGAGGAATTTATTCATTTCCTCGGCAATCCGAATTCTACATTTTTCCGCGGCCCGCACCCCAAAAACACCTTGGTTTTGTAGAAGGGTCCGCAGTGTGGGAAACCAGTGTACTTTTGCTGTATTAACAAAGTTGGCGGACATTCGCTCTGCTATAAACTCCACGCTTCGTTTTACAGGAGGCGGGTACAACTCAAAGAATGTGACTTCCATTTGACCTTGAAGAATTTTTTCTTTTGTTAAGGTGGTCACTGAAGATTTTTTGAGGTTAGTGGATGATGAATTAGATGATGCTGGGATGGGTCGAATATGACGAAATTCGCCTGTACGACAGAATTTAATCATTTAGTTTCATGTAATCAAGAGCACAAGTATTGAAATTTTTGTTAGTGGGAAATGCGGTTATCATACCGGTAATGGCGGGATGAGAAACCTCCAACTTTCCCCAACTCAAAATTCTCTTAAAACGCTTAAACGTCTCGTCAAAGAAAAATTCTACCAGGCTATGTGCCAATTCTTCCAGTAAATCCACCACTCCCTCATCCCCAACAACAGCAGGATTATCTTCATCATGTTCATGTATGGCAACTTCTGTTAACTCCTCCGGAGTTTTTAAAAAGGAAAACACCTTGTCTGGAAAATTTTTGGAGGAAAAGAGCGTTCCCAAATGAAATCGAAGAAAATTTCTATTTGTCACAGATAAAGATTTTGTCTTTGAATTGAATGGCGAAGAGGGGGAAGCATTGGCCACCACCATATTTTTGTAAAGGGACAATAACGCCTTCAAAATGGGTTGGTAAGAGGGCAGCAGCAGTGCGACAGAATCACATTGTAGCAGGTACTCAATTATCCAGGGACAGGTGCTTGTCAGCCTTCCAGATAGACAAGCTTTCTCTAGATAGTCCTTCAGGTTCATGGGAGGGCCGTGGTAAGTTCGGAATTGCGCTTGTTGCTGGAGGACAGATTCTCTCTCGATGCTGTTAATGGGTACGTTATTGTGCTGCTTGGTTTCGTCCGGAAGGTAGGGAAGAAAGTGGGCGTGACCCAACAGTCTGGACAAATGAACGGTGTCCTTTACGGTACGACTTATTTGGGATGGATCAGAAAGATTCGTGGAACTCAGAGCAGTCTCTGTCTGTTCCAAGTCCCACACTAACCGATCCACCACATGCTGTACAAATTTGGGAGAGCTGGCCAACAGAAATTGCTTTTGGAAAGCTAAGTATGCTCCAGTGTCGCTTTCCAGGGTTTCTGCCACTGCTGTAGACATGGAAAACCTGCTGTTAAGCTGTAGCAGTTTGGTAGGATTACTCTGAAAAAATTCTTTCATGGTGTCGTCCTTTGGAACACCTCCCATTTCCAAGGCTCGTGCTTCCAGCAAATAATGAGAAACGAAAAGGCTTGCCATGTGGAATAAATTTGTTGGATTGTTGTTCATCTGGAACAGAGATTGCACTTTAAACGGAAGAGTGTCCACGAATCTCGTCGAGTTGTGAGAGGTCGACCCCCCACCGGGTGCGGGAGGAGGAAAACTCATTCTGGATTTACTTCTGTCCATAATCATACCACTATTGGTACTGCTCCCATTTCCACCCGTATTTCCGGTATTCGTCCAACTTTCTCTGATGGAGTAGAATAAATCTCGCTGCTTACAAAATGCGTGGAAATCCGTTTGATGGAGAAAGTTGGACCTGCCATCCTTTTCACTTTGAAATGTCACCGTTTTCGCCAAATCCCCCGGAATGCTATCATTCCCGTTTATTGTAGCGCGGTTTACTCGTTTCAAAATGTTTTGTTTCTCAGTCGCGACCCAGTCCTCAATATGTTTCCGCACCGGCTTGGGAATTTTATGAGGATAGTTGTCTATTATGAGTTGGAGAACGAAGGGGGGAATTGACACAAAAAGTTTATCTAGCTGATTTATCACCACTTTTATAACAAAGTAGGCCTGCTCTGCAGTACTACTCAGGAGAGGCACTGACGCGTTATTAATACCTCCACTGGTTTTTACAGCACCATTCATATTTGACGTCGACATCGACGCCGTTGAAGTATTAAATAGCTGGAAAAGGAATTCCAACTCGTCCAAAATATTTCTGCACTGATTAGAATCTATCGACTGGGCATACTTTTCTGCTAGGTTGTCCAAATGTTGACGGCGTTCCGAACTTAACTCCCCAAACAGTTTGGCTGAACGAGGCGTTTTGCGGGAGGGGGTGGTCGGTAGCTCACTAATATTTAAAGAGGCTCTTCTATGGTTTGAAGCGGTCGAGGGGGAAGATGGCAGGGGTTCTGTGAGTTTCGCCTCCAAAGTTTTGAATTTTTTATCTTGCGTTAAATTATTTAAAGAAAAAACGTTTTCACTACCACTAAAAGTTGGGGAGGTACTATTATAATTGCTATTACTACTACTAACACTACTACTAGTTTTCAAGGGCATGCGTCTGGAGGCAGAATATGAGGAAGCGTCGATCAGGGCAGTTTCTTCTACGGAGGGGAATAATGATGCGTTGTTAATGTCCGGCGGTTTCAGAGGAGCACTCTTAATTTGCACCTTTTTTCTGACAGGTAGCGACTGTGTTCGGGCGACACCTCCGCCACAAGGAGAGTTAGGTACGGATTTAATTTTAATTTTCATGGGTGTCGCTGATGACGTGGAGGAGAATGTGTCCTCAAATCCACTACAAGGCAAGGATGAAGGAGGAGCAGGCCTGTGTGTAAATAAGCCAGAATACGTTAATCAAAACTGTCATCCCCTGAAAACCCGAAAGTATCAAAGTATTCCGTCACCGTGTCATACATACCTGCTTTGGAGAACTAAGGAGTGGACCAAATCCACTACTTCGTCCATTACTTCCTGTTTGCGATTATAGACCTCCATTTCGTGTACAGAAAATTAGAAACTCTTCTGTCTGGTCCTGCTCTCTTGAAAATCACTATATAACCTTACCTAACTACGCAGTAATGATCCCAGTCGTATGGAGAACAAATGTCAGTACATTTTAAAATATCCACAACACAGAAGGCTCACGTACGTCTTCCTTATTTACTCTCCGTTGGCCGTCCGTTGTGACCTATTTTTTATCATCATCATCATCCTAGTTCTTTCTCCACTCCACACAAAGCAGTTCACATCCATCATCTGGTTCTGTTGACTCGCGCTTCACAAAGCAGATACTCAATGTATTTCGATGTCCCAGTATTAGACTCTCATATGCCCTGTTGTTCAATACATTGGTGAACCACGGTGGCAGCAGCCGCGTCGAACATCTTCCAGAACTGGTCCAGTGCCAGTGGGGCTGGGCTTCGTCGGCATACGCGATGTAGTTTCCTGGAAGGATCACATGTTAGTATTGACCGATACAGTACAGTGAATACAGATAGTGAATACACTACATGAACACATGTATATTTGTAGACATGAGCACCAATTTTCGCTGTACGATGAAAAATTGTCAACAAATTTTTCTGGGGAAATAGCACGTGCATAGATACAAGTTATTTATTGTTATTCCTCTCATATGATAACTGGTTATTCGGATAGCTGTTGACGGTTATTTGAAAATCTAAGGAAAATCTATCGTAAATAAAACGACTTGTTCAACGGTATATTGTCAATTGTCAACTTTCCGCGAACTTTGGTTACCTTTTAGTTAGGATATCGTGGGTTGACTACTGTTGCGAGATCGAGATATAAAGATGAGCAATTTTGAAAATGCTCGGGCATTCGAGGCAGTACTCCAGAATACGGGGCAGAACATTGAGGCGTTCGTGGACGAATTTTTCAGTTTCCTTGCTCGCAGGTAAAGGAGTTTAATGTGTAATGTTGGCTGATATTGTTCTTGCTTGAAAGATAATAATTTTAGCAGTTTTTTGTTGACTTATTTGTATGTTTGTCTTGTTATTTCTGTCAAGGTCGGATTTCTTCGTTGTTAGTCCTCCGGAAGGCGCTAAAATAGGTTTTCCTCCTGGGGTAGCTGCTAAGCTCATTATCTCAAAGTTTAAAAAATGGGAGGACTTCCATAAGAAGGAAACGACGGTTCCTCCACCGGTAGCTGCAGCTGTGACCGAATATTTTCCAGAGGAGGTGGCAACGACTGTAGAGGTAGTCGCTTCGTCGGAACCAAAACAGACAGCGGGTGTAACGAAGGTGGATCATAAAAAAACAAGTTCAGCAACAAAGTCGAAAAACAATAGAAAGACTGAATCTTCCAAGAAGAATACACCTTCTAAAGTGACCAATAGTTCAACCCCCATCGGCATGTGTGATACGTACAATGGGCAGAAAACGGACAAATATTCATGGTCACAGTCCATAACAGAGCTGGATGTTCACATTTTCGTAGATGCTGATGTTAAAACAAAGAAACAAATTAAGGTCGACATCCTCATGAACAGGATACGTGTGGTGGTAACTGGTTTGAATAACGAGACGGTGTCAACTGATTGGCAGCTAGCCCACGCCATTGTTAAAGATGAATCGTATTGGAGTCTCCATCCGGGAGAGTCTATATTTTTGAGTTTGCAAAAGGTGAGAGAAATGTGGTGGGACCACTTGTTTGAAGGAGAAGAACTCATTGACCGCACCAAAATCGAGGCGGTTCGACCTATGGAGGAACTGGCCGAAGAGGAACAAGCAAAGCTGCATGAGCTTGTGTGGAATCAAGAACAGAAATTGAAAGGACTTCCGACCAGTGATGAAGTGGTAATCTAGAGATACTTCTTTAATAATCTATTGAATTTTTAAAATTGTTTTAATTAGCAAGTATTGCATGCAAATTTTATTTTAGAAAATGGAGGAAGTCATGAAAAAAGCTTGGAATGCCGAAGGATCTCCGTTCCAAGGTCAACCGTTTGACATGTCTCGGATTCAGCTGGCAACAAATACTATCACAGAAACTCCCCCTCCCTCATAGTAAAATGGGGAAAACATGTTTCCAGCATTCTTTTACTTGATTATGGTCTCTTTTGTAATTCGTATTATAACTTTTTTTTTAAATAATACTCCTCTGCTCATGTACAATACGTATTTTATGATGATATGCAGGTTTCAGCAGTAATAAAGTAATAAGTTAATCATTCCAGATACCTGCTGTATCACGATGCTACGTCGGCGTTTCGTTTTAATGTCACAAATTGTACAATTCGAGAAAAGTGATTGAAACGAGAAGTCGAAAATGCACGATGTTATGAAAAATTCTCTAAATAAAAATATTATGCATAAATATGCACGTGTGTTTATGTGGGCGAATATCATGTTCAGGACCAAAAATCCCAAAACATTGAAACGTTGATGTTCTTACCACCTCCTATAAGCAATAATATATGTATGTGGATTGTGGAGATATCCGAGTACTGCATTTTAGTGATATTTCAGTATAGCATTGTAAACATTGACGAAATTAACTAATGCACAATTGCAATGGCTCCGTCAATGCAGTTTACGAGTGCATCATGTTAAGATTAAACCTTAAACCGGGGTTACGCCATTTACGTTAACATGGCGCTAAACCAGGTTTATGGTTAAACCTGCTTAAAACCTGCATTGTGTATTCGGCCAACAACAGAATAACATGTAATGTGACGATGTGACGGACGATGTACTGGTTACTAGTTACAATGTGACCAAACGCATAACAACTAAACTTTAAAGCAAAAGCTGCTTATTAACGTGAACAGCACATAAAGTATATTTATTTATCTAAGGAACAGCATAAATAATTAATTGTATAAAAATCCAACAGTCCATTCATTTTCCTAACAAACACTCACGAGATCACACGGTGACCTTGAACCTTTTAAACCATAGAAAGGGAAGGAACCCGACTTATTATTAATAGGTGTCCCAATATCATTAAGTTTTTAACTGTACCAAATGTCAAATGTATTTTCATCATATGCGTGGCGTTCGCCAGTCTAGACAAATTTACTATTAGCTGATCGCATTTTACTTTAGGTCAATCTAGAATATCTTACGTATGCATGGTTTTTGTAAAAATCCTGAAAACATCATATGTCATTCAGTGGCGTTCGCCAGTCTAGACAAATTTACTATTAGCTGATCGCATTTTACTTTAGGTCAATCTAGAATATCTTACGTATGCATGGTTTTTGTAAAAATCCTGAAATCTGTCCGCCAAGCAATTGATAAGATGAGTATAACCAGATGTACCGCCGGTAGTGATTTTACCCCGCTACCGTAGATATTTTCTAAAGTCATAATATTACACGTTTTTCATGTAGTATAAGCTCATTACAATTGAAATTAAACTTTAGTGTTGTCAGAATATACAAATTATTACGTTTTAACTGATTTGGCATACATGTTTATCATTGAATCACATAATTAGATTTGGGCGCTACGCGCGACCACGGGGACATAGTCAGTTACATCAGATGATGAGTATTTCATAGGCAACTTTAACCCCTTTAAATCAATCATATAAATGTAACAAATATAAAATGCTGTACAATTATTAATCCATAAACGATAATACCCAACACTAGCGCAAAAATATGCAAAAATTTAACCGTTTCACTTATGCGCGAACTCTTCTTTATATAGATGTTTCTCTCTTTCTTTGCATTGCTGCCGCCTTCAAAAGCAAAAGGCCATGAAAATGATGCAAAACAGAATCACTGCACAGGATAACTCTTTGAGAATGACCTTGTTCGCTCGCACCATCGTATCAGCAGCGTAACAAAACGGGATTCATTATTATTCCAAGGCAGCAACTCATCAAGAGTTCAAATTGTAACAGTTTTGTTTTTGCGGATATTTACACCGCGGACCCCTTCCACATAATATCGTATCGTATTAATTCCGTGTGGTTATGATAGCGCCCAGGCGCTCTTACAAATTCAAATTCAAAATAAATTAACAAATAACTTCTGTAACAGTTTACTGAGGGTTTGCAGTCTCTGCTCAGTCACATTTACTTTCACTTCACTTTTTACCCTATCGGCAACCAAGTTATCTGTTTAACGCTGGTCCCGTCATAATCATGACTTCTATTGGGTAAGGTAAAACAAACATGCATGCATGATACACCAAAACAATTTTATCATAAAAACATGAAATGAGTTGATTTTTTTAAATTTTACTTTTCAAATTGTTGACAAGTTGGTTAACCTTTTATGAAATTTAACTAGGCTTGTGTGATTGTGTAATTTTATTGTTAATGTTTATTTATTTAGCTCTAAAAATGGCCACGAAGTTCCGTTCAGGAGGCACTGTGAAAAAGAAACAAGCGAGCCTGTTTCAGGGATCGTTAGCGGTTTGTAGTTTGGCAGCAATAGCCGGAAAATAAATTTAACAAAGTATTGAATAACTATTTCATTAGTTGTCGATTTCTGAGGAGTTCCTTTCATTCAAAACTTTGTAGGAACCGTGCCTTCTTGGTTACAAGGAGAACTTACGCGCATCGGTGCTGGAATTCAAAAAATTGGAAATTATCAATACAATCATATTGTTGACGGACTGGCAGTCATCCACAAATTTACCATAGATGGTGGGACGGTAAGTAATCACAGCCACACTTAATGAAATGCAGAGCAGAAGAGATATGATTTTGATTAATTATCCATCTTAGAATTTCTGATTTCTTTCACTTTCACCTCTGAAAGGTAACTTACCGCAGTCGGGTATTACAGAGTGACACATATAAACGAAACATGTTGGCTAATAGAATTGTCGTTTCAGAATTTGGAACCCGCGCTATCCCTGATCCTTGTCAAACTATTTTTGGCAGGTAATACTGCAATACACATTATTTCAAAGTGCTCTTTTGAATCATAATTTCATTAAAAATTTGCAAATAAAATTTTGCGGTGACTTTCGTACAATTTGTTGGCAATTTACTAAAATTGTTTGTTCATTCCATTCAATCACATACTGACATCACATACAAATGAAGTTGTAGTCATTTATCGCCATTTATATTTGTTTCCTAGGCTTCAATCCGAATTCAAATCCTTGTTCACGGCCCTTAATAAAGCTGACAGCGAAGACAAGGCAACTGATAATTGTTCTGTGAACGTTGGCTACTATGGGGATCAATTATATGCTATGACGGAGTCAGCATTTTTACGGCGAATTGATCCTACTACACTGAAAACGCTGGGGAACAAGACCAACCTTAGTGACTACATAGCCGTTAACTCCGCCACGGCTCACCCTCACGTGCTACAGGACGGGACAGTGATAAATGTGGGTAGCATCTACAGGCACAAGAAAGGACCTCATTATGGCTTTGTTAGAGTCCCGCCGTCTTACAATTCAGAAGGTGGTTTAGAATATTCAAATTCGTATTAGTTGCTAATAACTTGAGATAACTTGATTATAAAAGCAATCATTATTTATTTTATTATCCACAAAACTGGGAGTACACGAAAATGAGGTTTTTACTTACGTTAGTTCATATTTTACCCGTCTATTTCTTGTGGAACATAGAATCCGTGTTTGCAAACGCCCAACTAATTGCAGAAATCCCATCAAGGTGGAAGCTAACCCCTGCCTATTTTCACAGCTTTGGAATGACAGACACGGGGAAAATAATATTTGTGGAGTCTCCCTGTTGTGTAAATATGATCCAGGTAATGTTGGGACCTATGCTGGGAATAGGAATTAATAATCACAAGACCATTAATGATTGTATAACGTGGTCTCCAACAGAAAAGGTGGTTTGAAATAAAGGGAAGTAATAAATTAATAAATAATTTGCAATTTGCCTTCAATACTACTCTGTACATTTCAGACACGTTTCTATGTGGTGTCCTTGCAAAATGGGCAAGTTCTCCCGGTGTGCTATGAAACCACCGAACTGTTTACGTTTCATCACGTCAATGCTTTTGAACAAGATGAAGAATTAATTGTAGATTTGATTGGATATAATTATGCTGATGTGGGTGCAATATGCAAATAATGTAACGCACATTGTAATGAAAAATACAAGTAGGAACACAATATTAGCACTTTCAATATTTTAGTGGGCCGGAAAAATTTCTTCACCAGAAACAATTAAAGGGAAAAAATCCTTAAAGGGACCTACCGCTCGAAGATATATTTTGCCATTAAAGGTTTATTTTAATTAAAAATTATAAATGAGTAGCAGCAAACCAACAAAAACATTATTGTAGTTCTTCATCAAGTCTTCACAGAGGAAAAAACTGTGCACGTCTGTTTTGTAGTTTTCCAATCTGGGTGAAAGTTCAGATCGTGCGACACCTGAGACTGCAGAAAAACACGGAAGTCAACGGAGGCAAATAGTAGATGTCACTCCACAGTACCTCTGTTCGGATGCGATCGAACTTCCGCGTATAAATTACAAATTTAACGGGAAAAAATATCAGTACTTCTATGGACTAGTCCAAAAACATGGGCAATCCACTTTTATTGACACACAAATGTATTTAGTAAGTATCGTCTTTGCTTTGCCTTTCTTCACTCCATTTTTATCAATTTTTTTCTAATGAAACGGTATAAAAATTGGCTCAGCCAGTAACAATGTATACAATTTGTTTTTACCAAACGCACACAGATCTCGAAAGTAAATGTCGTAACGGGTGAAAGCATCGAGTGGCCAGCCGACGATAATTGCAGAGTGTCAGAACCTGTCTTCGTGCTAGAACCCGACAAAGGAAAATGCAGCAGAGGATGACGGTGTCATCCTAACAACCCTTTTACAAAATGATTCCCCGAAATCAGTGGCGTTGCTGATTTTGAATGCTAAGGACATGACAGAAATGGGACGGGTTCAGTTCTGTGCTTTAGGCACCGTTACAGACACATTTCATGGGCTGTGGGCACAGACGGGGAGGAAGGTGCACACGTATTGACTAATTGCCAGATTATTTAAAATTTTGCAGTGGGAAAGTACGTTTCCTGTTTTATCTTTTATAATATCATTGCACATTAAAAATTGCAATTATTAACACTATAATACAAAGAGAATGTGTCTGTACAAAAAATAAATACTTTTTTTTACTTACTGTCAATTTATAATAATATATATGGAGAATTTTTGTTTTCATCCTAAATTTGTTAGTTAGCACTCATCGGAAAACAATACTTTATCTAATGCTTAGATGTAATGTAGTTTTTCCACATTCAGTCTATTTTATGATTTCCAATTATGATTAAATGCAAATGTGACGTAAATGAGTCGAATGGTACGTATAAACTCCAAAAAATCGAAAGCTATGTCACGTGCAATCTGACGGTGGAATGAAGTAATTAGTTAATCAACATTGACCAAAACATTTCAATAAATTTAAACCACATGCATGTTACTTTATTTATTTATGCAAAAAAGAAAAAATTACACAGCGTTAATTACGTTAAATCTTAAACAGCTATTAAGTCAAAATTCGCATGTTACTACAGACAGGGCTGTAGAAACGTGGGGGGAGGTGAAGCTATATACATAGTCCCCCAAGATTAAGCCACTTGACATTTAAAGACAGAGGGAGGGATCTTATCTTACTATACATGTTCTCCTCGTTCTCCTGTTTATCCAGGCCTGTTTATGTAGGTATATGGAAGTCGTATACATGTATTAAATTACCTCTCAATACACAACAAAATGCTCAGTTACATTTTTTTCCTCCTTGAAGATATTTGAACAAGTTACAACACATTGTTTTAACGTTGATGGATTGATCATATATTCTTAAAATAGTTTCGTCCTCTACATACCGAAACAATCCTAACTTTTTCTTTTTTTTCAGGACTGGTAGAAAAACGTGTTCCTTAAGCATATTATTAGGATACACGCGAAGATACACTTGACAATTGCCTGGTGCGGTTTTGTACATTTCCTGTCGAAATGACTCCTCGAACTTTTCCGCTGACCCGTTGTCTATTGTCAGTTTACTCTGTAGTACCTCAAGCAGCTGCTCATGCTTTCTCTCAATGACGAAGTTAACACGCAGTTCCTGTTCGCAAGACTCTGAGAATCTTACCAAAAAGTCTCCTGCTTGAGCAGAAGGGCGATAATAATAACATTTCAGCAGCTTCCTCCGCTCCTACAAACCCCACAATGGAACCGTCCACCCACCGGTGTCTAAAATACACCCGTAACTTCAAAAGTGAACTTTGTTTATAGAACCAGGACCAAAATGTCACCTGTCCATCCCTGGTCCTATATAGCCATTCAACCTTCAATTACCGGTGTCTTAAATACACCCGTAACTTCAAAAGTGAACTTTGTTTATAGAACCAGGACCAAAATGTCACCTGTCCATCCCTGGTCCTATATAGCCATTCAACCTTCAATTTTTCCGGATGTGTGGTTGCATAAGATGCAGACGATTCGGGACTGTGAATAAATGTTTTAAAAATGCATATTTTTACGATATTATGAAAGTGTTCGGTGGGAGAGGAATACTGTATGTATAGCAAATGATATGGGAATTACGCGAAATTAATCAACGCTTTAATAAGGTAGTTCAGATGATATTCGTTCAATTCCAGGCGCGCGGGCTCTTCAGTTTCCATATAAGTCCATGTTTGAAATTCTTTTGCGCAGATAAATTTGACATCAGAGACTGAAATTTCTTGTTCAGGGTTTGGTGCGATAGGTATCGTGGAATTGTTAGAGAAATGAGTCCACTCCGAAATGGTTGCATATGACCCTTCCGAGTGAGATGCGTAGCTACGGATAATAACGGGTACGGAAAATGTCCAGAAGCAGACCTGTAATGAAAGGATATTGCGCATTAATCTTAAGTATTTGAAGATTGCAATCGTCGTCATAGCAAAAAAGAAGGGGTTTAAAGTAGTCGAGCAAAGCGAATATACACTGTGACTGTAGTAATAAGAAAGTTAAATATTTGGTTTAAAAATAATACCGTTACTGGAGCATCGTTTATGTTAGACGGGTTGTTGGACAGTCACCAAAAAATAATATTTTTGTTGACATACTCGAATCTCATTTCTTTCTACGTTTGTGACAGAAATGTTAAAGATCTTCGAATTATAGGCGTTGCCTAAGTTCTGATCTTGGTGTGAAATCATTGCGTTTTCGACAAACCATGGCAAAGTAACGTTGTCGTCGGCGTTTTTTCTTGATCTCCTTTCACAGATGAAAACTTCACCCGCGTATAGGTTCTGCGTGTTAGGACGTAACTTTCCACTTTGAATTTTCATTGCTGACTCTTCATTGATAAGCCCAACTTTAATGGTGGGATGTGATGTTCCGAATTGCATGGTATTGTTGTAATTTATAAATGTAACGTCCAGGTTCGTTCGTGTGACCGGTTGCACCTTTCTGTTCAGTTCATTTGGATTGTTCACAATTCTACTGGTAACTTTCATTAGGATTGATTTCGGTTGCTTCTCGATTATTAAGGAGAATCTTTGATAAATTTCCATTATCAGTTCGATAATAACTTGAGTTATTTTTATAAAAGGTGAGTCGAGGTCCTTCAAGTTCTCATGATGCTTCATGGAAGATGATGAAGTTTCACTGGCGACAGTCGTACGCACTTCTTCCATGGCATGAGAAATGTGCATAATTATATCCTTCAGCTTGTTTAAATGTTCTAGGGCGTTTAGAACGTGCTTCCGAAAGTTGGCCAAAGACACCACATCTGAAGCAAAGCCAACTAAGTCTTTTTTTGAAAATAGAACATGAAATGTAGTAATTTGTTCCATCCAATCAGAAAAGTTTGGTGTTTCGATTTGTTCATCGGTTAGCGAATAAAACGGAGCAGGATATATATTTGGATTTGGCGAATATTTGTGAAGAAAGAGGGCCTTCACCTCATTTTGTGCATCTGTTACTGCCACATCAGTAAAGTAGCAAGCCTAACATAAAAAAAATTTGTTGGTTTAGTAATATTATGGATGTCTTAATTTATTATACGAACACAAAAAATTATTTTAATCTACAATCATCTCAATGGCAACCGTGTCCATGGCCTGGGTATCCGTATTTATGACCTGGGTATTCGTATCCATGGCCTGGGTATCCGTATCCATGGCCAGGGTCTCCTTGATATCAGCGCAAAGTAAATTCTGAAATTCTGAGGTTTCTGCTAAACATGGAACTATAGTTCTGTCAACTCTTGTACCACCTGCAGCGGTATGCTCCTTCAAGTGTTCGAAAACCTCCTGAATTTTTTTAAGTTGATCAGTAAAGCTCTTGATTAAACTTGGAAATTTGAGTTTACAATAAGAGTCCAATTTTCCCTGGCACTCGTTCACGGCGGTGTTATATTTTTCCATTGTGTATGTTTGTACGTAATTTATTGGTGTTAAATTGCTCAGCCAATACAATAAGATATCTACCGGGATAGGTGGTCGCAGGTGCATAATAATTCGTTGTGGGGTTTATTATGCGTCTGCTGCCTCTGTGCCAACAAGATATCCAAGCAATAAGTGAATTTATTACTTGGCTGTATTTATACTCCTCCGAGTCAGGGCATTAGTCACCACTCACAACTGACACGATCGTTAAATCGTGATAACAACATAATGATGAGACGAACCTCAAACAAAGTTTCATCACTGTGTTTTGTGTTATGTCAATCAATGTTGTGTTATGTCTCAGCCTAAGAGTCACAAGAAAGATGCCTATGTAGCATCGCTAATTAATATAATTATCAGTGTAATATCGATTTGATTTGCGTATATGCAATTTACTGAGTTTTATTTAGCACGTTGATTATAGTGTGTTTTGTGGAGCATTTCAAGGCGGATTTTTTTGCCTTTCCGTGTAAGAGGCGACATGAGTCATTTAATATTTTAATTTGATGCACCGTACCAATGCGAGGTTTGTTAAAAATAAACGTACACTTAGTAGACTAAAATAAAAGAAGTAAAACTTATAATGTAGGACCTGATCAATGCAATTTTGCTATTCTGC
>JAHZNE010001817.1:0-20175 GCA_027744055.1 Callyntrura sp. NNG-2020
ACATAATTGCAAATTTTTGGAAAAATCGGTGGTATGGATTTCGAGAAACACGGGGTAACTTTTTGTAACGCAAAGTACATGGAAATCAAATGTGTAGTACAAACATCCCTGCAGGAGTTTCCTTTTGCCTAATTAAAATACCCTTAAACGGCTTTAAAATAATTAAAGTAGTCTCGAACTACCCGAGCTATATATGTATGTGTACTAATGTACAGTTTTGGCATGAGTCAATGTACTATGTACTCTCGCATTTTAGCGTCATTCATAGTGATATGTTTTTACCTGTGTTATAGTGAGCAAATAGCTAATTATCACAGCCAAGAAGACACATACCTTTGGAATAGGTACAGCAATTAGTACCCCCGAGTTTAGTTGGAACTGGAAGGCGGAATGAATTAACGAGGCAGCCTCCTTCTCACTTCCCACCGAATATGGCGCTGTGAAAGGGCTTTCTGAAGTGAAAAATGAAGGGAATTTGGCCGTGCCAATTTTGCTGTAAATTGCTGCGGCCCCCACCATGGGTTCCTTGACTTTTTTCTTGTCATCATATCCACCATCACCACCACCACTTACGACATTATCACCGTTTTTGTCACCTCGATTCTCTGCTTCAAGCTCTTTCGTGTGTTTCCCATGCGGTTTTTCAGCTGCTGGTTGGGTCTGGTTGTCTGGAGAAAAAGAAAAAGAAAATGGTGTAGACGAGAAAAGGTGAAAAAATTGATGATGGTGATGATGATATTGTCATCATCATAAAGTTGGGATTAGGATCATTAAAGCATCGCGTATGGGTTTCAGAAAGAAAATTGCGTAGTAGCAAAGGCGAATTCTCTCTCCATTTAAAGTAGCAGTTTTGCGAGAGGTGTGCAGCTGCTGGTATGTGGTCTTTTGATTAGTTCCAATTCATCTTAGTCACCCCACATCACATCACCAACACGGAAGCAATTGCATCATCAGTGTTATATCACTCTCATAGAGTCAATTTTACACTGGTTCTTATATAGTTTTTTTATGACTGCAATGCTGCCAAAGTTGGTTTACCTCTTTCCAGAACTGCCACACAGATGCCTTCCGTTTCCTGGAACAAAGTGTAAAAATAAAATAAAAAAATAATATACGCATAAAGGATTTTTTCGGGGTTATTGTATGGATGCCGCATAATGGCGAATATGAAATGGGAAAATGCGAAAACTGAATAGAAGGGCGTACAGTTCAACGCATACCGTTNCGAAAACTGAATAGAAGGGCGTACAGTTCAACGCATACCGTTGTTCATTCTGAACAGACGCAATGCAATATTTCAATGTGCCCAACGCAATCACAATCGCCATCACATAAAACGGTAAAGTGAGCACTCATTTTATCTTTGGCAGTTCTTTATTCTTTTTACATTATGCAAGTACCATATACTCTAGCGTCTTTCCAATATCCAAAATGGATTTAACTCCGGCGGAGACAACACCAATTGGATTTCTTCCAAGCTCCTTTAAATCTGCACTGATGTCAAATGTGGTTTCTGCACCGCGATGAACGCCTCCAAGACCCCCTGTGGCGATTTCGTCGTTAAAGAGAAAAGAGAAAGTTATAGGTACATGGAAGGCAAGGAACATGCGGTATTTGGTCAATTTTAAAAGTGAAAAGTAGAACAAAAGCTACAAAGACGCTCATCCGCAGAAGCTGCAGCAGCAGAAATACAAGTAAAAATAATTTGAAAATAAATTGATAGAGCAAACGACCTGTGGCAAAAATAGGAATACCAGCCTTCACAGCAGCGATTATGGTTCCGGAGACAGTGGTGCCGCCGCTTAATTTCTGGAAGTTGTACAAGTTTGTATGAAAACACAAATCTTACCTCTCTGCTTATATAAGTATAGTTCATATAATAATAATAATAATCATGGTAAGTCATGTATATAGTGGTAGTTTAGTTGAATTACATGAGCTATCGCAAATGGAATATCTCTTCGAGAGACTTTCACCACGGGATTGTTCAAAGGAAACTGCTCTTTGCCGCAGGCACTACTTTTCCTGTTGGCCCATTCGCCCAGACTTTCAATTTCATTTGGAGAGAGCCCAACAGTGACACGACCGCATACAACTCCAACAGTGGCAGGAACAACACCCTACAACATACATACTTGAGTCCAATTACATTTCGAAGAGGAATGCTATTGATATTCCTGAGATGATTTCTCCCAGGATTTTTTCATACTTTTCAGAATCATTCTCCATATTCTAATGTAGGATCTCATATAATCATATCCTGGAAGGGGAATGTGTGCGTGGAAAGATATTTGGAAAAGGTGAACAAATACAGTACAAAAAATTCTCACTACTGCAGTGAAGCGAAATGCTATTTTTGACTATGTGCCATCAAAATGCAAGAAATATACACAGGATCTGGCAACGTAACGCCTATGGTCGTATAATTTCTGAAGACTCTATAAATAGAGCTTTCTTACTCGCATTAAAATTTTGTCAGTGCACCTCTATATGGACTTTGGCAATGGTGTGTTTTTATTTTGGCGTATAGCCGTGTATCCCATTTGACGTTGATTTCAAGGAAATATGAGGAGAAAATTATTAAATATCGATCATACCAGGAAATTTTGGTTTTCGTCAAAATCTTGTTTTCGTGCTTGATATATGTATATATAGTTAGTGCATAGTAGTGCATTTAGACATACATGTTCTCTGATGATACTCTCTAGGCGGAATGCAGTGTCAATGTTGTCGGGAAATGGCATTCCATGGGTGATGATTGCAGATTCCAGCGCAACTACTGGTATATTCTCCTTCAGCGCTTGACGTACTTCTGGAGAAATGTGAAAATATTCCGAGTTTTCACCAGGAGCAGAGGGAGTGGAAATGAAACGAACGTTGGATGTTGGTAATGATAGGGATGGTTCCACCGCTGGTGTTCCTACTGCCGAAATTGAGAACAAAGAGCGGGTGGTGGTTGATGTGTATCTGTAGCAGGACGAGGAAGATGATGATGAATGCAGTCTTCTGTTTAGAATGTTCATTTTCCCCTGGAATTTACCGTGTCCGTCCCCAATTCGTGCCAAGTTGAATGAGTGGTGTGGTTCTGATGCTACTACTGCTGAAGACCAAGACTTGGTGTGAGGCTGGTAGATTCGTGTTCCAGTTCCAAAAGTGGTGGAAATTGCTGTAGTGGAAGTGGTAGCGGCAGTAAGTCTTCGTGATAGTAATATACGATGGAGGGAGAGCAGAGGTGAACAGGAGAATGAAGAGTTGTGAAGATGATGGTGGTGGAGGAAGGATGAAGCAGGCATGTCCTTCTTACTATTTATTCTGGAATCATAAGAAGTTGCAGCAACGGTGGCGGTGGCAGGAGCGTTGGGTTTGGGTTTGTTACAGACGGACGAGAAGGAAGGTGATAATGACGGTGAAGTAAGCTTGTGTTCATTATTACGTTTACTCTGTTGTTTGTCCAAGGACCAAGAAAAAGTCCAATTAATTCTCCACAGGGTGGAAGAGCTGGAGGTGAAAGTAGAAGTAATGGCAGGTTGGAATTCCTGCTGCTGCCGCTGCCTTCTAAAGAGATAGCGAAGCGAAGGAGAAATTACGAGTCTCGTCATTTTATATGGCGGCACGTATGAACACTTTCCAGAATAAAGTCTCTATTTCACTTCGTATAGAGCAAACTAAATGGAATGGTAGGAGGGAACATTGGTTCTATATAATTACATTAAATTAAGCGGTACTGCATACATAAAGCATGTGCACAAAAACGTTTAAACTGTCGACGACTGTGACTTGGAAATTTCTTTATTTCAATGGAAGAAATGAATAAGTCAACAAACAAGCGTATCAAGGGATCGCTGGTTGTCCGCGTCCTGGAACAAATTGCGAGCAGAGTTTGTTTTATGCACTGTGGTGGAGATTTAAAAATCAGAGCAAACAGAAGACCGAAATAACTTGACAGGGGGTTTCTTTGACTGTAGTTATCTATGCTAAAAGTAATTTAAGAGGTAAAAGTTCAGTAATTAGAGGAGCACAGGAGATAATAATTTGTAAGGAGTGTTGGTAATTTTTTGTTCTTGAAGCACCTTTTACTTTCAACTTTTTAATGACGACTATACGCACTGTATTGCACAGTGGTATATGGTAGGGAGAAAACCCAGTGCTCTTGAGAAACCAAAGTATATTTTTAGTCGATGTGGATGTATTATAAAGATATATACTCTAAAATAATTGGTAAGTCAAAACAAAAGACAAAATGCAGTTTCCTTTGCCGGCACCCTTTACTCAAGTGAAACGTGATCTTTCCAGCTTCGGTGAGCTCCAATTAGGAAGACGAATGATAAGTTTCATACATGAATGTCTATCTACAGAATGCAGTATTGAGTATAGTAAGGTGTAGCACGTACATGCAATATATGTAATTTTTCTGTGGAGGTATGTATGTAGGTAAGTGTAAGTATATATGTAATGTCCTCGAATGAAAAAGGGTGTTTAGAATGTATTTGCATCTCATAAAGAGTTAAAATTGTACAGATTTTAGCACGACGCACGACGAATAAGGTCACTGCTTTTATTTTAAACAGCTCATGAAAGTCCGGTTCTGCAGACCTTTTATATGTTTTAAATGGTCTCCCCTTTAGTCATGAGTCAAATCGGATTTAAATAAAGTTGCATTTCTCGTACAAAAAATGAAATGATTAGCTACCTACAATACAAATTCAAAATATTAAAAATATTACATATCACGAAACAGAAATTTTTGCAAAAACTTCTGCATACTGTACAGAAGCATCCCTTTCTCCGAAAAATGTCAACTTTTGTCTTCCCAATCCCAACTGAAACCCATCAACCAAAAATTTGGAATTATAAAAAAAAGTCAGCACTTCGTCTGGCTGCTTATATTATTTTCCCAACAAATATCAACTTCTCCAGCATCCTCCTTAATTCAAGGTCACCGCTGCCGTGCTACAGAATTTCCATGTATGATAAAGACGGTTATGGCTTGTACATGAATGCGTTCAATCTTCGTGATTCCTGGACATCTATATTCTCATGTGCATTTTTTACACAAAAGGAAAATTTGAAAAAATGCAATTCAAATTAGCCGTGAAAAGTTTGCTGAGTGAATTTAAGGATCCTTGGGAGAGCTAAGTGCTTGGAAGATCTCTGGGATTGTACAATGTCAAATTTTCGAATATAAACAAACTGTAACAGTGTATACAGGGCAAATCTTGATTATTATTATCAACTCTACTTATTTTTACCATAACATAACTAAATATAATCATATCGTACTGATAGTACCAAATATAACATGCGAAATCGACAAATTTATTCAGCGCCACCGCGGCATACATCTTGACTAAACATTTCAAAGAGATCTTTACAATATTTATTTTAAGCCAAATACTTCTGCAAATCTTTATTCCGGATTCCTGTTCTCCTGTATTCGGTCCTTTCTTTTAGATATTCTTTGGTGCATTCTTTTTTGAACTCTTCATCGAGGTACCACTTTGTCAAACAAGCTTTTAACTGGGTATTTTCATTTCTACATTTTATTACCATTAAAACACTAGCTGCTTTACAGCAGTCTGTGAACTGTTGCACCACCTCCGTACACTTTTCTGCCTTGGCACGATCCCTCATCTTAATTGGAATCATAACATCTAGCTCCACCTTTCTCAAAGACTGGTCATCTGGATCACCTATAGTAGTTAAAAGACACAACAAGTTGTTACTTTACTTGATGTTAAATGCTGACCATTACACTATCACACATGTGCTGTTACTCTTCCATTACACATCTTAACTGACAACTACTTGTGACCTACCTACGCCATAAGGATTTTTCGGATCTCCAGTGGGCTTCCGGCGAATTTTCTGAATATTTGAAGGAGGTACGATTTCTGTGACAGCTTGCTCGTTATACGCCATCACAACTGCGTTTGTTTCCAGCAACTATGTATGCCGCAATGATTAAGTTTTCAGATTCGGTTATTCGGTAGCTCCACGCTTTTACTCTTGACTGTTAACTAAATTCACACAAACTTGATGTCCTTGATAAGGTTCAAGTACGATTCCTAACAGATTGCAGCAATATGCAAATGCGGAAAATCATTTTAAGAGCAACATTTATTAACGATCACCAATGAATTGTTGTGGGCCAAAAAGGCTGAATGGGGCTCTGGCTGTGATTTGTGTGAGTGATTAGTGATTACCTGATCGCATTATTGCTGTGATTCTGAAGCAAACAAAAAACACTAACAAATATGATGTCATGTATGTGGAAGAGTAAAAAAAGCAAGCTAAAGCTAAGCTTTCACAATGCCCACACAATGCATCAACAAGAACATGTGATAATGGTAATGATAATGGTAATGATAATGGTAGCAAGCTGTGTTGTATGTATTATAAGAATAAGAAGTATGCACTTTATTTATGCAAGCGGAGCCATCGGGAATTTGTCGTGCCGCCAATCTGGCAGATCAAAATTGTGCATAGTCAGTTCAGTGTATTATAGAAGCTGTCTCTCTCTCTTGTAGTCTTGTTATATGTAGCTTGTTAGCTTCTGTAGCATTCTATTCTAATCCTCCTATTCATTCTTTCTGTCGTCTCCGTAGAACGTACGTATATGTCATGTAGTCATTTCATTTCGCAAGATAACCTGTCCTAAGTAATAGTAATGACGTAGCATAATAATCGGTTGTTTTTTGTTTTTACAGGAACACGATCTTTAAATTTGTTAAAATAATACAGTTAAATATAAATTTCCACTACATAAGTTCCGAATCAGTAGGTTCAGTTGACAGTTTACAGGTACTTAATTTAATTGATTTGAGGATCGTGTACAGGAAACCATCATATTTACTCTCAGTGATCAAAGTTTTAACAACTCGCAGGTGTGTTGAAAGTAATTAAATATGGATCGCTTACTTCGACTTGGAGCTGCAATGCCTGGTGGTATGTAAATTTAATTTTACAAGTTTTATCTTATTGGACTTGGTGGAGGCAATTTTTGGAAAGCATGTTACCATTTCGGGCTGAAGTTTGCTTAGTTTACTTCTACGTACTCGTTTTAGTGCACCGCAACATATTTCGAAAGCTTTGGTTTCTCGTTGGATTGTTTGTTAGTTTGTTAGTAAATCTTGTAGGGACGAATAATGTGTGTCATTAGTGGTAGTCAGTAGTCAGTAGTGGTAGAACTTGTATGTATAAATATTATTGATTTAACTTTGAGCTTGCATTGCTAATATCACTCTTAATCTTGTTGATTAGGTCTTGGACAGGGAGGTCCACCAGCTGATGGCCCAATTGTTGATACCGCTGAGCAGGTGTATATTTCATCCTTGGCTCTTTTGAAGATGTTGAAGCACGGGCGTGCTGGAGTGCCTATGGAAGTCATGGGTCTTATGCTTGGCGAATTTGTCGATGACTATACTGTTAGGGTAATTGATGTGTTTGCAATGCCACAGTCGGGAACGGTAAGCATTTATATATATATATATGTAGTAATGACAGCAATCCATTGCTAATATTGCTATTGACACTTCACTTATTTCAGTCCAATATAATATCCGATGAAATATTGCTCCAACTGATTTTCATGATTGTATTTTAAGGGTGTCAGTGTTGAAGCTGTTGATCCTGTATTTCAAGCCAAAATGTTGGACATGTTACGTCAAACAGGACGTCCAGAAATGGTAGTAGGATGGTACCACTCGCACCCTGGATTTGGGTGCTGGCTATCTGGAGTTGATATCAATACCCAACAAAGTTTTGAGGCTTTGAGTGAAAGAGCTGTAGCTGTTGTTGTTGACCCTATTCAGTCTGTGAAAGGTTCGTTTTTGTTTATCTCTTTTAAAAACTATACGAATAAGTGAAAAAGAATTATTTACATTACTTTACACATTTTTTTCATTTTTTTAAATCACTTGTGGTTTATTTGTTCTGCTGGTATAATTCTTTATCATATCGAGAAATAGCATCATTCACAAAAGTAAAAAATATCATCTTTAATTAGGCCCTAGAAGAGGAAGAAAAAATGACACCTGAACAACTGGCAATTAAGAACGTAGGTAAACGGGATCCTAAACGTCATTTGGAAGAACAGGTAAACCATAGGAATTTTTATATCTAAAATTTTCGAAAAATTAATGCATTCTTGCATGTTCTGACTACTAGTTTGACATTCATATCTACTGTGGACTATCTGCTTTTACCATACAAAAATAAATTGGCACAATAGGATTTTAACTCTACATTATATTTTTTAAGGTGGACCAGTTGATGAGCGCTAACATCATTCAAAATCTTGGAGCAATGCTGCATACTATAGCGTTTAAGTAAGATTGCAACAAATTAAGCGTACCGCTGTATTTACTGTTTTTGTCGCTAATGTAAAGTCTTTGTATTAAATTGATCTTCTTGGCAATGTGGAAGTGGTTAATTTAAATTAAAAAATGTTTTATATTCATTGGTTCCAATTTCAAAGTATCCTCGTCATTGTTATCTAATGGTATTAGCATTCGTAATTGCATTGTCTTATTGTGGCAGTTGTGGAATGATAGGCATTGCTATATAATAATTGTAATCAATTGGTTTTTTACTTGTCAACAAAAAGGTAAAGGGAGGAAAACAGGCGATTGAAGAAAATAATAATTGACTATAATTCGTTAAAGTGGGTTTTTGTTATATCAATATAAAATTATCAAATAATTTTGTTAGTTTAACTGACGATGAAATTAGAATTCTGTTAAAAACAGCAGGTACAGCATCCTCCGTTTGCGGAAGTAGGTCCCTTATATTGATATTTGGCAAAACCAAGAAACACCTCTTCCAGTGTAGTTTCGTTTACTGTATAGTCCTCAATCAAATTCGCGAATTCCGATTTGATTCCCTCCAATGACTTAAAAAGAGTATCCCAAGAAATTGCCGGATTTTCCAAATGATATTGCAGCAGGTTCTAAACACCAAATTGACACGAATAACGCTTTGATTTTTGGCATTATTCAAAACCAATAGAAATCCTAACGTAATCTACAACCACCTTCTCGGATAGTTACGCGGGAACTTACTTGGTGCTTATCTTTAAGTGTGCACGGTTGAAACTGTTCATTAATTTTTGAAACAAAGGTTTGCGTTTCCATCTCTAGCTGACCTGCATCGGCTGACAGGTCAGATTTTAGTTTAAAAGTGACACTGTATCCTTTGGCAAATTTGCTTTTCAAATGCTGGATTCCTCCAAAACATTGAAACTGACCGCTCACCATTATTCCAAGTCTTGAGCACAAAGTTTCGCATTCATCCATACTGTGGGAAGTTAGTATAATTGAGCAGCCTGAATCCTTTAGTTGTTCCAGCACCTTATGAAATTGGCGTCGAGATACGGGATCAACCCCAGTTGTGCACTCATCCAACACCAATAAAGGCGGGTTTCCTATGCATGCCATGGCGGTGCACAGGCGTCTTTTCATTCCTCCACTGTATTGACCACATCGTTGGTGCATGCCTTTCTCCAGTCCAACTACTCGTAGCCATTTCATGGCTTCCTGTCTGGCTTGTAAGAATGACATTCCGCGCAATACTGCAAATAATTCGAGCATTTCTTTCCCTGTGAAGCACACTATCAAGGGGTCTTCCTGAGGACAGTAGCCAATGTTAGAAAAAAATTGTCTTCGGTTCATTCCAAGACTTGTACCAAACCCAAAAATTTCCCCTTTCGATGTGTTCTCATAACCAGTTATGATTTTAAACGTGGTAGTCTTTCCGGCTCCGTTCACACCAAGAAGTCCAAAGCATTCTCCGTAGTGAACCCCAAAACTCAGATTTTTTACACCACGATACCCATCGTATAGTTTGGCTATATTGTCAACAACCAGACAGTCCGTTGCAACTTGACCTTTACGAATGAATTGATGATAAATCATACTATATCTGTTTACACTCAATGAAACCAATAATCAATCATGAAATAGCAGTTCAGTTTAACTTAACTTTTCAGCTTAACTTACCAGTTTGAACAAGAAACTCCACACGTTGGACTTCCTTTGTCACGTCGTCGTCGATCGTATTTTCAGACCTTTCAACGGCTTGTCATAAAATAAAACCATATACGTTTCAGTGAGGAAAAATAATTTCACAACTGAAGAGCCACGCACCACCTCAAACTCATTTCCAAAACTTACCACTTCCCCAAGGAAATTCTGTCAGTGGTTGATTATCAGCATTGATGATATCGGGCTTGATTTCTTCACTTTCTTCTTTATTTAATTAAAGCAAAAATGTGAAAAAAGTTAAGATGAATGTGGATGGATTTTACACGAGTCGAGCATATAGATTTTTTTTCTATTCTTACCCTTTCGTCCGTCCGCGTTATCAGAATTCTCATCAGCAGTCTTTTTTGGAGTTTCACCATTATTTGTTGGAGATACGTATGGAGATCCCGTAGCAATTGCATTTCTGTTACTGTTAGAGAACAGAGTTTGGCGGTATTCGATAGCTAGTAGCAAGACAATATATACAATGCCCATGAGTATCAGTGCTAAAATATCCTGTCCTATATGTGGGTAAATCATGACCTCATTCGTTCTTAGAAGTCCCCGTTCTGTGATATTTTGGTTCCACATTACATATGGACAGTATCCCGGCAAGTAGGCCGTTTCACGTGAGTTATAAAAAAGACTTGCATTTTTGAAAACAATTGCGAAAAGAAGTCTCAAAGCACGAAGACAAGGCATGGCTGGAATAGTGTATCCGAGTATCTTTATGATAGTTAGAATGAGTTGGGCTTTGGGAAGTTCCAATATAATATTGCCTCAAGAACAACCACTATTACACCAACAATAATGCCAATTCCGAGCTGGATTAGGAGGAACGCAGAATAACCGCTAACTGCAGTGGAGTATCGAAAACTGAGGAGGTATGATAATGGAATGCAGGAAAATCCATAAGACATTAAAATCACAAGCAGGACGCATAATCCTGTTCCACCATTTACTCCTAGAAATGAAACCGCAGGCCATGTAAATTCTGTCACCGTTAGACATATCAGCATCAAGCAAACAACGACGAAATAAAGTCCGTAGTCAATCAGAAAGGCAGAACCCCAGTAAATGACTGGCTGCACTCCAGTCATTAGTTGAAGTTGCTTCACCTGACAAATCCTCTCTTCGATTGGAAAAATTATTAGGTACGAAGTGAGTAACAAGACACCAAGTAGGCTTAACATGGCTGTAGTAAGGCCATAACGAATTCCCTTAATAGGCTGAGAGTTACATATGCAATAATCATCATTACTCGTGCCAATGCCACTTCTGCCAATAATCGTCATTACTCGTGCCTACGCCACTTCTGCCATAATCGTCATTCGTCAATTTTCTCTCGCGTATATTTGATGGTGCTAATGCAGCATTTCTGAAGGGTTGATTATAAACTTGAATTCTGGGACTTGAACCAGGGCCAGGAGCTAAACTTTTTAAAATGGTGTTAGCGGCAATATTCATGGCAAGAGGTGCGGCGTGGTAGGGGAAAGCATTATACATTCCCACAATTTCCTTTCCGTCAACGTGCACAGCTACTATGTGATTTCTTTTATATTTTTGCCGACCGCCTTTGCCGTGACTGCCGACGTTTATAATTTCTTGCTGGAAATCTTGTTTGTTTCTGAGTCCAATTTTCTTTGATGGCCCAATCGCGTATTCTACAGCAGTCTTCGTACTCTCACTTTCATCGCCCGTAGCAGAAAAGTATGTCACAGAATCTTCGTACTTATCCAGGTTAAGCAGTAATTGTGGCCCATCAGACTCATCATGCACCCTGAAGACACTGGATCTAGAATTCTCTAGTTGTCTCCCCGAAAATGATTGGACACACGATCTTGCAAAGGTGTTACGTTCGGAGACCACGTCAAATTGAATGAGTACTGTCGCCCCAACAGCCAATAAAATTACTAAAAGTATCTTTAATGCAATAGGAAAAAATAAAAACAAGATAATCTTAAGTCCATTTTTAGGATATTTTTCACATGTTTGGTTAATATTTACGAAAAGAATAATACCAAAAACAGTAACGAAGTCCATTTTCTTGAATGATATATCAATCGCTTTCGGGATAGGTTCAACAACTCGCGAATGGTTCTGTATCTCGCAGTTTTAGGAGCTGAAAAGTGTGTTAAAAATGTCACCATGTTGTGAATGAATTTATAGACCAACGATTTTTTAACAATCGAGACAGATAATATAACCTGTTGTTACGTCATCGTTGAAAACTGACGTTTCCACTAAATACTCATGACCCACCAGTTCACCAACACTGGGAAATATTGGATAAAAACGTGAATGAAGATAAAAGAAAATAAATTTAATTACATGTGAATGCTAATGCAAGTGGCAATGCAATACCGTAAAAATACTTCGTCCATAGTTGTTTGACTCAATCCCATTGTTTGTATACTCAATTTGCTTTTGTTTGCTGTCAAATCAGTAAACATTTCTGAGAGAGCGGCCGTGGTTGAAGTTTCAGACGGCAGCGTAATAAAAAACTCGTCAGCGTTGTTGCGAGTGTTAGTCTTGGGTGTCGCGTTTGGAAGGTGGTTCTGAATGATCGCTAGAATTTTGGTTGTTGCAGGGTGCAACGCTGTGGCGGTTTTTTTGTGTTTACTGTCAATTGCATCATTTTCATCTGTGAAGATTTCCGATATTGACGTGAGTAGCGTCAACTTGAGAGTGTATCCCGTTCCATAATATTTCTTTAGGAATGCTGGGGAGCCACAGCATTGAAGTTCTCCATGGGCCATTATTCCGATTCGATCACCGAGAGCGTCTGCCTCCTCCATAAAATGAGTTGTGAGAAGGATTGTTCGATCCTGTCTCAACTCTAATTTTTGATAAATAGTTACAAGTTACCAATGTTGCAAAGGATAACAATTATTAATGTACCAACCTAACAAAAGATCCCATATTTCACGACGGGACTGTGCATCTATGCCACTTGTGACCTCATCCAATATGATAACCTTAGAACCCCCCAGTATAGCCAGCCCAAGGGATAACTTTCTCATTTGTCCCCCTGAAAGATTTTTTGCCAAAGTAGACTTTTGTGGCATCATGGTCATTTTGGAAATCAGCATGTTAGTTTCCATATTTGCTTTTGAGTAGCTTTGTCCTTTCAACTGTAAATAAAAACAGAGTAGTACTAAAGAGGGCAACTTCCGCCGAATGAAAATAAAGTAACGAATATAACTAACCATTCCAAATATAGTCATTTGCTGCGAAACAGATAGAGCGTTGAAAAGCATGTTATGTTGTGGACAAAATCCCATATTTTTTCGAGCATTGTCCACATCCTTTGCCATGTCGTGCCCGTTCACTATTGTGGTTCCCCGTGTAGGAGAGAAAAAACCAGTTAGCATTGATATCAAAGTGGTTTTTCCAGCTCCGTTATGACCAAGCAACGCAAAAATGTCTCCTGAATACAACTTCATGCTAACATTGTTTACAGCTACTTTGCCCCCAAACTTTTTGTAAAGATTCCGAATCTCAATCCCTACCATCCTCCCATCAGGTTCCGGCTCGAAACTTGTGGTTATGTCGTTGGCTTCATTAGACTCGACGTTCGACTCAGTTATGGAATTGTCATAGATAGTATTGTATGTAGCAGCTCCGAGTGACGCTTGGGTTGGGGAAACACGGAGCTGGGGGTTTTTCGGGCAGCTAATATTGAACCAATAAAATGGCCGCGCAATTCCAAACTGTCCAGGGAATACACCGTTAAGGTAGGTAGCTAACAAAAGGTACAGAAATATGTTTCCTGCCATCATTAGTAAGATCTGGAACATAGGTACAGCACTATCTTCGCCATGTACAACATTCATTAACGTCCAGCTCCACTGAGCCCCAAGCGGCTCATCACTGTCATCTTGGACTTAAACAACAATCGAACAATGAATTGTATTTTTGTATGATATTATCATGAAGTTGGGGCTACTAAAAGACATTAGCTATGGTTATATGGTACTTAGAAAGAACATACTCAAAATTTCCAACTTGATGACATGGTACATCGCGTATTGAAAAGCTGAATTTGGAATGAGCAATAAAGGTAGGGAGCAGTTTGTACTTAAATATGGGACTGTTGCAGTAACTATCCAAAATAGCAAGGTTATACTTGTGGCAAGGGCCGCTGGTGGGAGGTGTACGAAAAATGTAATTAGCATAATTTCGGATTTAAGATTAGGAGAAAAATGTTCACATTGGTCTCAATTTTTGCTTTGTGTTATGTTGTATTTTTCTTACCATTTTTAAATAAGGCAGAGATAAAAATACACATCGCTATTATTGACATTATATAAAGGAAGAAGATCATCCAAATGAGAGTCCAGTCAGAATAAACAAGCTGAGGTTGAGTGACAACGTCGGGGAGCAGACCGTACGATATGGGAACTTTAAAGTTGTACAAGATGACTACACAAGCAGTAATCGTTAATAGGGCAGGTACCAGGGAATTAATTATCCATCCTAATAGCTGTATCTGACCGGGAACTCCGCATAACTTCAATAGTTCCTATATACGCAGTATAGCTTTACATATTTACTGTGTTATACAATCAGTGGTAACCGTAATAATTTATTATTAAAAAACGTAAGTTGTTTTACCGCAATCCCAGTTTGTTTCTCTCCAATTACATTACGAATTATTGTTGGTATCATGAAAGATAAGGCCAACGGAAGCATAAACAGTAAATATTTAATGAAAGATGCGTTCAATTGTTCCAACTTGTCCTGATAAGGTGGGTAGGGAAACGATTCGAGAGTAATCTAGACAAAAAATAATGATAGATTCAATATGGGTTTTCTTCAAACTTATCTTATAAAAACTATTTATCTGTGTGTTGCCTCGCTTGTTCGATTTTGATTTGTATGAAGTTTGGTAAGAGCAGCATCCACGTTGTATTGAAGACGTAGGAAACCATTGTCATAATAAAGTTTAGCGCTTTCTACACCCAAAACATACTTTTTAAACTGTTTTTCTGAGATCCGTAAGACAATTTATTTCACCAATCTAGAAACATACCAGTAATTGGTCCCACTCGTTTAAAGTCCTTATCACCGACACCAGGAAGAAGTTTTTTTGTACTTGGGGTATCCCATGCATTCATTCTAATTTTGTAAGGGAAAGTGACGTCGTTTTCACTTCCTTTTAAATATTTCAAACCATCAAGAAATACTAATCCTGCTTTGGGTTCAGGATATGTTCTATTCAGAAACCTCTCTTCCATATCATTTTCGTTTTGAAATGATTCTTTCTGCCATATCAATCCACCGCTTCGACACACTTTGTTCGCTTCTCTTATAAGAGTTTCAACAGTTTCGTCCGTCGCAGCATTTGATGGAGTATATAAAATTGATGATGAAGCCACATCGTGGCACCATTCGTCGTTCTACAATAAAGGTCAGGAATGTTTATATGCATTTTAATCATATAATGAGTTACGCTTTGAAGTATTTTAACTATATCATCACAAACAAACTTTTGAAGAGAATTGAAATGTTTGCTGATCATCATTAGGTTCCCAACTCCGAGGAACGTCATTTATACTATGTACACTCGTGAGCTCACTGTAGGGTCGCAATGGTATCTAAAATGAGACATTTTTTTGCATTGCTCGCAGTAATTAATGCAACAAATACATAACTACAATAGAAAGCCAATAGTTTAGCATAAGTGTTTACAAATTGTCCAATTTCAGCTATCTCAAGATCTCAAGTTAAGTTGGAGTTTTTAGTATTTTTGTTCGACGATACTTACGAGACAGCACAGCACAACGGCGACAATAGGTATCAGTACTTCTAATGTAGTAACAATGTATTGGTTTCTTCGGAGCAGCAGATTTTTCCATAGTATGACTACTAACAAATGCATCGTACGACTACGAGTAATATTATTTAGATGGGAAAGAAACCACTTTGACCTCAATTCGCGATATTTTTAGAGCAGCAGATTTTTCCATAGTATGACTACTAACAAATGCATCGTACGACTACGAGTAATATTATTTAGATGGGAAAGAAACCACTTTGACCTCAATTCGTGATATTTTTTATTTTAAGCAAGAGAAAAGTGTTCTCCACTAGGGGTTAGTTAGACAATACCAAAACCGCCTCAGACTTCTCCACCTTTTCACTTAACGGTTTCGTTGGTTAAAAGAGGGTTTGTAGTATAGAAAATAAACGAAAATCCGTTTCTTTACAGACAGGCTTCAATAGACTGCGCTACTAAAAAGCACAATCAAGGCTTTTACACATACATTTCCATTGAATGGAAATGTATGTGTAAAAGCCTTGAGCAAAATAATAATAATTATTATTAAGGGACCAAAGTGATAAGTTTAACTATATGTTACCACCCATGGAGACTCAATAACTTGCCCTTCCTTGAATTTGAATGTCAATGATTCTGCATCAGAAACGATTTTAGAATGAGCATCTCCATTTTAAGGGTTTAGTAATTTTCCGAAACTCTTTGAAAAGTAAGAAGTCTTCATTAACAGCAAAATATACAAAACAATAATAGTTTTGAAAAGTTTTGATTCAGGGGATTCAAAATTAGGTGTAAGATGATTTGCCTGGGAAGAAAAAAGCATCCACTGCAAAAAAAGTTGATGAGGAAAAAGGCAGGATGATATAAAAGTACTTGCGGAATATTGTCCAGGACTAGGTTTTAAAAGTATGAATTTTATGTAACAAAAATTTCGTTGTAGATTCTTAAAAAATTATAATATATTTAATGCAAAATTATACATTTGCTGATAGCATAGTATTTATCCATTCCCCTAATTATTAATTGAGGTCAAGGGTTGAATACATAATGCAGGTTTTAAGCACGTTTAACCGTAAACCTGGTTTAGCGCCATGTTAACGTGGTTTATGGTTTAACTACGAATTGTGTATACGACCCTTAATTAGGCTAAAAGCTTCAAATGCATACACACGCTGACACGATACCAGTGGAACCAAGTACGATGTCACATCGGAAGCCCTTTGTGTGTGCATTACGTGACGATTTTTAATTTTGAAAATGTTAACTCAGGAAGTACTGGGAATCAAATTTTTTTTTGAAAATATAACATGTTGAGTCCATTAACCTCGAGTAAGGTTTGGATTTTTTTTCTACAGAAAGAGTCGATTAACCAGTGGCTTACACTGTGTAAGTTACACAGGTCTGAGCCCATATTGGGGTCAGAATTACTTTTTAAACAATAAGTTTTGCAATGCTGGTAGTTTGATAACAATATAATATGCATTTTTGGTGGAACCACGATTCCTGGACCGGAGTAAAAATTTGAAGTTTACGATCCTCCAATTTACAGCCTCTCATAAGTAGTACATGGGGGACAATTGTAATTTTGTAAAATTTTATGCACCACGGCCCAGAGGCCTTCAAAGTTTCCGACTTACCCCCCCCCCTCGGTTGAACATGAATGGTTGCACTAGCAGGTTTCTTATGGCGTTGTACAAGTATATCCAGCTTAGCTTCAATTGGTTGACCCCTGTGGTCCCCATGGTTCTTTTAGTGAATACACAAATAGTATCTGCAATCTGCACATCTTCGTCACCCTATATTCTTGCATTACAAGAACCTAGTTTTACGTTTACATTGGAGTACAAAAATCAAGAAATATCTTTTACATGTTATACATCTCAACTTATTTTGTATCCCATTAAATTATAACAACTCATTATCAATGGCAATTCTCAACTGATTGAACTGAACTCAAAACAGCAAGAGTTGTTCCCGTTTCGCTTGACTGCAGTTCTTAAAACCATTGAACATTATATCCCTTTTATTATTTTGTTAAATGATACTAGTAAGCCATTACCTATAAACCATCTCCTTCAATTTTGTAAAGCCATTAAATTATCTTGACATGAAGAGCCTCAATCAGTTTTTAGACCGAAAGAAATCTACACAACCTTGGCGGCTTTTTATGCCTTCTGCATTGACCGGTCTTTGTTGCTTTTTGTAGGATGTAGTAGTATGTGCATAGATTATGGATTATATGGATGAGTGGGGATGTGATCTGATCTCTGCGTTAGGCAGCCACAGACAGACAAATATACTTAACGATTATACGGGAGACCACAAGATAGAACAGTAATCATTCTGTCTAAAAGAAATTGTCTAATAGGTCTTCTCCACCATGTCTTTGCACCATGTCAATAGAAATGGCGAGGTTAGGACGAAATATTTTTTGTTCCTCGAGAGAAGCCCACAACAAAACTTAATGGGAGTACGAAGAAAAAACGCCATGACCGTTAATCTCTTTAAGATACCATTTACTTTTTTCTGTGTAGCTAAAATACCTACTGCTAAGATGTAGACTTTGGGCTGATGAACACCGCACACACGACACAACACCTGTTGGTCATCAGATCGCAGAAAAAAGGATGTGGACTGTGGACGGCTACACGCTTAACATTAGTCAAAGAAATATTCTAGTTAACACAACGGTCTTGACCCAAACTCACAGCAAGACCAAACCAACGCGAGGAGGTACTGAGGAACAAAAAAGCGAAAAAAGAAAATACTAACAAGCAGTTGTAAGCAATGATATAGTAATTGTTGTACGTAGAACATGTTTACTCGCCGTTGTATGTAACTAGCGTTGACTTTGCTTATCAATTTTGCTTGGACAGCAAATATCGTATATATAGTTTAGTGACATATGCACAACGAGAAAATGGGAAGATAATCATCAGGTGTACTGAATTTTTGCCATTTTTGTATGATCATGATGACAATGGCCATCTTCATCAGACCTAAAAATGCTGACTATATTAATGGAAACGAAACGGCTTTAACACAGAAGCAAGTACTAATTAATATGTCGTAGAGAGCGGAAATAATTGCCAGTAAATACGATAAAAAGGTAGTTTTATAATGTTTAAAGCATGTAGGTAGTTAGTACAAATAATTAATCTTTTTGAACCTCCGCCTCCAACCTGTGTGTATTACTGTGTGCAGATTATCATAAGGAAGGGAAGGGTACAGCACTTCAAGCCTTTTTCGTGATAACTCGTATCCAAGTTATTGGAAACGCCTACGAATACAACCTAAGCAAAGAATGCTCAGAAGTTATATCACTACGTACAACGTAGTAGTACTGCGTAGCCCAATTATTGTAATTTTAGTTGGTTTTGATACATTCAAGTGTGACACAACAAAAATACAAACAACAACGATAAAAACGCTAGGTAAAATCTTGTAATGTAAATCCTTGTCCAATTCTTTCGCTGTTTTATGAAATTGAATAATTAAAAATTGCCTGTATCCTGCAACACGAATGATTTTTTTGTACTGCATTACATAATACAACTTTTAGTCTATTGTCTACGAGAAACTTACGAGTGTAATGTAATCGTTTTTTCCTGGTGGCCTTGAACATTTCTCTGAGCACTTGTATGGCTCATTTGTGTTCGTCATCTTATTTATTGTCCATATTATGTTTGACTGAAAAACTGAAAGAGTAGAAGAGCAGAGGGGACTGATGGTGAAGTGCATATCATATCTCCTGACTTTTTATTACGAGCCACCAATTTCTACCAAATGGTGAGGTCGAGCTAAGTGGGAATGCAGTAATTACTAATTACCATGCGTAATTTACTGCAGCAAAGTAATATTTTGATCCTGTACTATACATTTTACAATAACTCATACTTACTTTAGTTGTTCCATGAGAAATATAGAAATTAGTATTTAAAGAGAATACAGCATCAAATGGATATTTTCGCGATCATAAGAATTTTATTTCACCTATTGTCATCATCTTCAAAAGCATCATGTGAAAGTAAAAATGCGATATTTTGTAAGTGTATGGGTGTGTCTGTCAAGCTAACTACTTTTTAACGGCTTAACCAATTTCCATGAAATTTTCACAGTGCATTCACAACATCCTAGGCCATTGCGGGCCAAAGTTTCAGCAATCTATCTTTAACCGTTTTCGAAATATTTAACTATCTTCATAATTAACGCCGTATGTTCAAAATAGCTAATTTTTTATAAATTTTAAAAAATTTGCCTTTAAAATTTTAACTCTTCCGCAATTTAAAATATTTTGAAAATGGCGACAGTTTTCGAAATATAACGTTATTTATATAATTTTTAATTAATTAACGTTATATTTTGCAAATGGAG
>JAHZNE010001818.1:0-35407 GCA_027744055.1 Callyntrura sp. NNG-2020
GTATGTAGGTATTTGTGTTTATGTTCTTTTAGTTTAAAAAAATATTTTTATTATTTAGTAAATATTGCTTTGTAACTTTTTCCAAACAAACAACTTTTACTACCTGTATGAATATTATGATTTGTCTTCCAACCCAAAAACCGTCGTTTTTAATGATGGATATATTTTTGGTAATAACTAATAGGTTATTCAAATTTTATGGGCCAATATTGTTTATTTCCTTTCCGCATTGGTACGCTAATGATGACTTTTCATTGTTATTTTCGATTGTTGCGAACAAGGGTTGTTGGCATTTTTCGGAAGCAATGTCTTTTAATAATCGCCTTACAGCAGCACAACAGAGTGTGCAGAGGAGTTGATAATGGGATATGAGGTGAACGGTGAGGTGAAGTAAAAACGATTGATCAATAATTGTCAACAGTTTGTTGTAAAATACGATTGTTAAGCGTCGGGCGTCAAGCTACAAAACATTCATGATGAAATAATCAGGAAATCGAAATGCAATACGACAATTTGATACTGGGACGTGGGAGTCATATGCGCAAAATAGATTGGCAACTAAAATGTAATGTAATGGTTTGTGTCGACTGCGCGTGACGTACCTACACGGGGGTTTTCAAAGTATGTGACCAAAGAAAAATCTACCCACCACAATATGCGTTATATGCAACACCTTGACGGATCGTTGTCCATTGCCTATAGTGTAATGTGGAATGCGATGGAAATCTTAAATCAGTAAAAAAAAGATTCGATTGATGTTTTAAATAGATATTAGACATCTTAAACGTTGTATCAGAAAGAACCTGATTTTCACACCAAGTTTAAGTTTGCAATCATTCGTAATTTTAGTACAGCATGTCATGCGTGATAATCAATTGAAGCGGTGGGGTGGCGACGGCGATGACGTGATGATTGATGATGTCATCTTGCACATGCATATATGCATCCTACACAAACAAACATGAATCAAGTGTATAGTGTGTACCTACTTACATGTAGATATGTATTTAAAAGCATACATATTTTAAAACATAGTAAGCAGTGTATAAATTGTAATACGACGTATGATGGTATAGGTGTAAAAATTATATGAATACATAATGGACATCATATTGCTGTCAACAAAACTTGGTACCGGGAAAATGGTTTTAATTTTATCCATAACGAGCGAGGACTCGGTGAAAATCACAGACGAAATGCTTTGTAGTGGAATAAAAAAAGTATTGGTTCCTATACCTAAGTACCTATATGGCTGTGGCTAATCCCGCGATTATTTTATCGATCAATACCTCCTTAAATAATGACATTGTCGGATAACCTTCTCGGATATTTTGTGGTTTTCATCTTTACACCCACGAAAGTACCTGCATAATAAAGAGTCATTATTGCAAAGGCTGGCGTCTTTGAAGAAAAGTAGAGGCTTTGTAGCAGCACACAACAACTATCTAATATCTGAAGCAGCTATCTAACAAATGAGTGACTAAATGACATAATATAACCCCGCATATTACACTCACCTTGATTCACCCATTCAAGGTCACAACATTTCTCGTGCAAAAATTTTATTTCTCCTTCCCATCTTAACATGTACTTAGATAGTCGCTCACCAGCTAAAAACACCACGCTGCACTTAATATTTTTTATTATACAGACATGGCAAAGCAATCATTTTTTAACTTGCGATAAACCTACATTCCAAGCGTAAAATTTCGGTCTAAAATTTTTGAATTCTCATTCATCCTCGTTCATATTTGGTCCCTACTCATGTACTGACGAAGGCCACGCATTTCTGCGACAGCCAAATAGTGAATAGTTTTGTTTATATGCATATGGTGGTAAGGTAAGACGGCACCAACAGTGGGAATACACTAATTTCTCGGTGACGATCTGCCGATAGAGGTTATTTCAAATAACGCCTCGCAAATACAGTGTACATTGCACTCTTTCGATTATGTAGTTTGCGAAAATTAAGTTGATTTGTGCATAGAATACAATGTAACTTGTCTTTTTGTCATATTAGCATGTTGTACACAAGCCATAATGTATTTACTTACATGGCATCTATCTTGAAATGAAAAACGCGTGAATACATATTGCAATGCACTGTAAAATAGGCGTGTTTTATGGTACTTAAACCTATATATCTCTTACAGTGGGTTGAGGGTTGGATATTGGTTCGGCCCAGAGAGGCCAGAGGCATTTATGTTTACAAAATTAAATATGGACATGTGGATGTAAACAGGTTACTATTAAATTCTTAGGTTCGGTCCTTAAATGGAAGTGGCAATTTTTTGCCAGTGTATTAACTTCCACCTACTTATTTTTTTGCAAAAATAAACTTGCATTTTAACACATTATGTTTGTTGGTGAGGTGAATTGGGATCGGAAATAATGACGACGACGACCGATATCGCTATATGATGTACGTACATCACAATTACAACCTATCCAATAAATGATGTACGACACAAAAGAGTGTGACATGATATACCTGTTGTATATTACAAATGGAGGGAGGCACGCATGGCATGAATGGTAGTGATGTTCACAATATTCCGGTTCAAAGAGGTACGCGAGCCGAAAAAATGTGTATATACATGTTAGCATTTTGAAGCCAACAATATTTTGTCCCCAAAGAATATAAAAAGACTTTAAAACATTTTTATGAGATAATAGACTATTTTTTGCTAGAACTTTCCTTTCGACTTCTGCTCAAAGCAACGCAACACTGCATATACTTTTTAGGACTTTAATCATATTACCAAAAAAAGATATGAGATGTTTGTGTCATCATCGTTTATCCTGTTCATTTATTGTTCTCAACGCATAAAAAACTAATTTACATTCATGTGTGTAGGTATCTCGACTTGTTGCTATTATAAAGCCTATGGACAAAGTAAACTTTGTTTCTCAGTTGAATTTTTGGTTTTGGAAGAGAAAGACTAACTACAAGATTGTTTTGTGAGTTTTGCAATTTAAAAAGATCAAAAGATTTGTTATATGCATCTTCAAAACTTGGTCATTTCGCATTGTCCGTGTCGTACGTAGCGTTATTGAAAAAGTGCTTCAGTGGTGGTGGTGGTAAAGACTTTATATTGAGCAGAAAGCAGCGATGATTTCATATTTTGTTTACATAATAACCCTTACACCAAACAAAGGTGAAAACAAGTAGGAATATAAACGGCATCATCATCGTAATTCGTAATTGTTGTTGTGTGCTTTGACGTGACGAATATTGAGTGATACTAATTACTCGAAAATTCACACCACAACGATACATAGACATTACCGCGGTGTAAAGTGATTAAAAAATATTGTATTCAGCTGTTGCGGATGCCAGAACTAATGAAAGTCATCGCAACTGCAACTCTTAGAAAGAACAGTGTGAGCAGCTGGTTACGTATAGAGAATTTCGTGCCTCTTTAAACTTGTCTAATCGGACGAACGCTACTGACAACTTTCAACTTGCACTTGTACAGAGATGGAATTTGTGTGAACACCAGAGATCATTTTTTTGCACGACGCTTGGAACTCTGTCCTGCACATTTGAAGAATTAAAGATTCTACTGTGAAGACATATATAGAATATAGGTAGCGCCTATCGCCTGTCTGTGTGTACTCAAACTCAACATAAAAGCGAAAGAAATCTTATGCAATCGCTTATTTCGATATTCATTTTCTACGGATAGTCTCTCTCTCTCTCTCCCTCTGACTGCTCATGATTTTTTCCTACGGAATATACGTACGAATACATAATTGTTAATGTTGGCCCAGGTATACCTCTCTTGAACTTGAACGTGAGCCATCATAACTTGGTTGGACAGAGAAGCATATAAGTGAGTTATCCGCAGAAAATTTTGTTCAGTTAAAAATGTGAGCTTGGTTTGGCTCTAGAACGTCTTACATTTATGACGTTTTTGTAGTTAAATAAAAGTTCACAGTGAGCATTTCTTTTTACATTGATGGGCAACAGACGACAGGGTTGCTAGTTGTAGAGAAGCATATTCCAGAAAAGAGTATACATGACTCAAGATTTGCCATTTTTGTGGGTATATTGATTTGTACAGTTGAAAGTTTCAACGTGAAACTAGTTATTAGCGGTAACATTCCTTTTAATCGTCATCTCATCGTGTCAAGAGTTGTGTAAATTGGAATCAATACGTGAGCTTTGCCCCCAGATCCATATACAAAATCTTCCGAGAAGTAAAGTTGAAACGTTAAGTTAGGTAAGTATCGATCTCCAAAAATATGTGAATATTGTGATCATTAGTCGAACACAGCAGCAGCTTCAACCTTGCATTTTTGGTGATGATGGTTTTTGTTTTTGTATTTGATGGCGTATTTATCTTTCCCGTTGTTGATACAATTTCCCTACATATTATATTTAGCATGAAACCTCTCTACGTACATCTTGCACATTTCCATTATTGAGGTTTTGTAGATTTAAGTAGTGTAATAAAAGCAAAAAATAAATAAATACGGAGGGAGATGTCATACTGCTCTAATATTTCCTTCTCACTGCTGTGATCACTTGCTGTATTTTTCTGAATTCAAGTTTTTTTTACTGTGTGGTGGTACTGGTGTTATAAGGTGAGATATCGTACAAGTGAACTAAACACTTAAAAAGTCTTCAAAAAGCGTGTGTGGGCGATTTACGAATGTAGTTGCTGTATAGTACTTTAGTGTGCGAGAAAAAGTTGAAGTGCAGCCAAAATCTGTAGGCGATCCGAACTGGCGGGCGTAAGACAAACATAAACGAAGCAAAAGATGTTTCTTTCCATCAAGTCTTCGTCGTTTCTTCTTGTATAATCCATAATCCATGTCACTGTTCCGTCACACTTGTCATTTCGGTATTAATATTCAAAGTTCTCACTTCTCACATTTAATGTCTAATTTTTGCAGTCAAAGTTTGAGGTCTTGTACGTGTCCAACTCTGTTGTGTGTTATGTGTACGTGTAGTACACGACAGAGGTAGGTTCTTGAAAGATTATTTTGCAAATACAATGTTTGGGCCTTCTTGGCAACGTTACAAAAGTTGTATCATGTTCTGGCGGCCCCATTCCCCATGTTCTGCGACATTTTTGGTCAGTTGACGCTATATCGCTAGTTGACGTTGTATCTATACTGTTAATTCTCTAAGTTCTTGTATCAACGTTCTCATGGGGTATTCAACGTATAGTCACGAATGAGCTGTCAGCTGTTATTCGTGTTTACCTTGCATCAAACCGAAAATGTAAATTTAGTGTCCCCTTTGGTCAAATCCATCCCTAATTTCTCGTACTGCGTATAGCACAGGGGTCAGCAATCTTCATGTGTCAATAATGAAACAGCCGCCACTTCCTGCGCCTGCACATGAACTATTTTTTTTACCGTATTCTCACAAATTATAGCCAGGGATAAACAGAAAAAATCAATTTCGGTGGGGGGCTATTGATGTAGAGTGTTTTAACGCCTTAAGTTTATGGTGCCCGATGGCTTGTAGTTTTGTAACACGGGTAAAAACAAGAGCATCGTAGAAAGTAAGTAGGTAGCACTGAACACTAATATGAATAGTAAACCCAATATTTGTAAGCTAAAATAGTAGAGCTTATTGCATATTACATACCACGCAAAGTTCTATACAAAAACAACAGTAAAGTTGATTTGGCCCCCAGTTACAGTCGCGGAATTAAAATAAGTAAAAAATTGTGTTCGGAAATTATAATTGACTACAGAAACAGTACGTAGATCACTAGGTTTCATTCAAAGTACCTTTGTGCAATATTATCTGCTTAGCTAAAAAGCTTCATTTGCTGGAAATTTCAGCTCTTTTGGACGTGGTTTACATTTTTACCCTTCCAAGTATCCCATGGGGGTTGATATCAAAGACCAATCTTCTAACTCGTTCGAGTTAATAACCATTGAAATTGATTGGTGGAAACCTCGTTTCATTAAATTTTAGCGTGTTGAAGTGATGAGTAAAACAATGTAAAACAACCTCTGTGGCTGGATTCAAACTTTTGAGGTAAGTTACCTCACGAGTTACCCCTGTACCGGAGCAAGGGCAAAATCGAGGCCTATCTGCGGTTTTAACTCTTAGCCCTGAGTTTGAATCCGGCCACTGGAGGTTACACGGTTCGTCCTGCTCATGCCAAACTTTATATAAATAAAAGAGAAGTATATATTGTTTCTGTATACCGACTTTCAGCTGATTCAGAAGTGTTCTACATTTACATCGTTACCGTTACATTTATGAAGGGATGTGAGCTTTAGTTCATGGTTGTTTCAAGCTTATAAATGGTATTGCCATCATAATAATTAAAAATTTTCATTTGCATACATCAGCCAGAAAGGTGGTCAAAAATGCAAAGTAGGTTTAAAGGTGCTTTAACCTCAAATTAAGTTAAATAAAGTAGATGTCTTCCAAATGCTTTAATTCAAAGTTCCATGAAACATTCTCATAACAAACATGAACTTCGAAACATGAACGTACAAAATAGGTCACTACCTAAAATTTGACGGTATATTGTTTTGGTTTCCGGACAGACTTTAATAGAGATGTATTATATTTCTTGGTCTATGGCCCACATGATAGGTCTGAATGGCTGACATTTTGATGGCAGCATTTCATCGCGAACAATATCTATAATTTACAACGGATACTGTGAAGTCACGCCCTGCACCAAGGTCAATCCATATACACCATTGACCTGCATATCACCAAGGTCGTTCTGGCGAAATTTCTAAAGATGCATAAATTCATTTATGTAAAACGTTTTAAATGCTCTAGTGTGCAAGCTTTGTTAGGGCGTCAAACAGTTTACTTCAGTTAGAACTTTTCAGTTTACTTCAGTTAGAACTTTTCAGTTGCAGTTCAGTTTGAAATTTACAGTTGCAGTTCAGTTTGAAATTTACAGTTGCAGTTCAGCTTGAAATTTACAGTTGCAGTTATTTAAGTTTGAAATTTTCAGTTTCAGTTCAGTTTGAAATTTTGGAATTTCAGTTTCAGTTGAACTGAAATTTCAGTTACTCACAAACTGACGCCCAAAGCTTTGCAAATTTTGTAATTCACATGGTAGACTTGTAATGAAAATTTCAATAGATTTTGAAATCTTTACTTTTTATGTTCCCAATTCTTAAAAAATCTTCATCATTCAAAAATGGAATGGTGGTACGAATTTGATCTTTCATGCCAGTGCTTTTACAACTTTTCCAAAAAATGAAACTAAAATGCTTAAAATATATCATGTTCTGTAAAATACACTAAAGAAATTACAAAGTTTTTGAGACAAAACAGACATAAAAACAGATTTGTTGAAGAACTGTTCTGTAAGTCTATGTAGTAGTTAAAAGTAATGTTCTGTTGTATTAGGTTCTGATTAAAAAATATTATTTTGTTAGAACATTACTATTACAACATGTAACGAATATGATGATTCAGAACATGGAGCAGGCCGATTCACATTTTAAACAATTGAATTTCTACGTTTATTATTGATTAGTATTCAACAATAATTCATTTTACAACGAAGTTCCACAATTGCGTCAATTAGGCTGCGGGGCACTAGTAATGTTGGTGGATTCTGAATGTAGTGTTCTGTAAAACACACTAAAGAAATTACAATATTCGGACAGAACAGAACATCAAATGAAATATGTTAAAGACTTGACTGTGTTCTGTAAGGTTAGCTAGTAGTTGAAAGTTATGTTCTGTTCCATAAGGTTCTGATGATAAATCTTATTATCTTGCAGAACCTTAATGTAATGTACGATGATGATGAGATGATGATTCAGAACATGAAGCAGGCCTTCGGCCTGCTCCATGTTCTGAATCATCATCATCATCATCATTTTTCGTCCCATGTTCTGGGGGCCTGGCCGACGGGCCGCCACAACTTTTGCAACCGTGCTTCTTGGGTGTTGAAGATGGCAATGTGCATGCCACTGCATTTTTAAAACATCGAAGCGTTGGGCATGGTACACAAACGTGTCCAACTCTGTTGTGTGTTATGTGTACGTGTAGTACACGACAGAGGTAGGTTCTTGAAAGATTATTTTGCAAATACAATGTTTGGGCCTTCTTGGGTGTTGAAGATGGCAATGTGCATGCCACTGCATTTTTAAAACATCGAAGCGTTGGGCATGGTACACACATTTTCCTATGCCATTGTACTATTTTACATTATACCCGGTCAGGACGTTACAAGTTTTCGAAATATTTTTTCTTGGAAGTTGGTTTTCAATTTCAGTGTGTAGCAACATTGAATGTCACAGAATTTATTGGCACACACACACTCCATTGCATCGGAGAAAAGCAACAGATAATTGTAAATGTAATGGCATCTTCATTTCATGAAAAAGAAAACAATATTTTTTCTTTCCCATCTCTCACTTTCTCTCTCTCTTCCACGGGTTTAATTTATGTTCGAACTGTATTCAAAGTTCAATCACAAATGCATAAGATGGATATTTAACGCAAAAAAAGTGTTTATGTATTGCCACGCCACCATCATCATCACTTTTCCTGCGAATTCAAAATCCGTAATGTTAATAATTTGTCTGCCAGTAATGTCTAGGTATTAAACACGTTATATATTGCATCGGAGATGTGTCAAATGAATTCAGAACAAGAGCATGATAAAGCTCTTATTCAGAAAAGTAGATCAACCAACCACACTAAAACCGTTTCCCTTGCCAAATGTCATGGTTGTATTGAGAGTATATATATAAAATAACTGGAGCAGCTGTGATTAGATGAAAACCGTATCTGTGTGCGCTATTGTCTTTGCTCCCATTTAGTCGACTTGTACAGTTTTATTTTCTTAAAGGTTACATTTTCGTTAAACTATATGATAGAATAGGGTATGAGTCAAAGAAAAAACTGGCAGTACATAAAACTATTGGCCTCTGATGAAAATCTAGGATATTGCTCCCTTGTTGATTGTAAATTAGACGGCATCACGTATTGTGTGCATGAAAGTTTTTTAAACGACACATTGATGCAGGGCAAGGTATAGGGTCCACATATACCAAACTCCGGCTACATGATCCATCAAAGATGTTCTTTGTTGTCGGGTCTAGTATGTTCTATAGCTTCGATGCAAGTAAATGTAGCAAGGTAGCGTTCATAATCTGAACGACAGTAAAAAGGAAGTAGTGACGGTTAATGGTTAGCACATTATTATGTGCGGAGCATTTATGTTTAAAACAATTGCATATTTCTGTCTACAGGAGACGCGGTCCGATGCAATAATTGGCTGTTAAAATGTTGTTAAATAGAAAAATGGTTTAGAGGAGGTATGATCCTTTTGTAATATCAGTACACCTAAGGGTCACGAAAATGGACAACCCCGTTGACAGTTACCACAAGAGATGACAGTTAAAAATGGTTTAATGAGCTAGGTGGACAGTAGCGGAGCGGCGGCATTGTGACTGACTATTATTGTGAATGTACCTCTGCCAGTGAATGGAGGTTGGAAGTACAACGTACGTAACTCCATATATTCCAGGTTTTATTTTGGTTAGAAACGTTACGTACCTGTAAGAAAATTCTTGCAACATACTTACTGCGTAAAAACTTGAATTACTTACCTTGTATACCTGCGCAGCGAACATTATCGTAGGCGGTTTTGAGAATTGACTTTGACTGAGGATAAAATGTAATGCTTGTTACCTCTTAAGTCTGACCTTGGCTATATGATACTTCATACTATGTAAGTAAAGGTGGCATAAAATGTGTTGATGTGTAGATTGTTTTGCGTTTTACGTTAACCGTATTAGTCGTGAGTAAAGCCATTTAGTATTTTTATGTAACAGTTTCTAATAAAGTTGGAAGCAGGTTACGTATTACACCTTCACTGACATATAACAATGTGTTTATAAAGGTCAGACAAGCATGAATACAGTTCTGATTTGGGAAATACGCAGTTGTTTGTATTGTGTTTCTGTAAAGTAATTTCTTGTTCTTTTTACGCTGCGTAAATAATAACTACTTAACTAAGTACCTTCACTGCTTGTTTGCATTTTTTTGACAATTTAATGCATTATATTATGTAGGTATAGAGCCAGAGCACACCATCGACTAAATTATCCACACATTTTCTGGAGCTGTTTGAGCCAGAAACCCATAAACTGTAGGAATGCCTTTATTTTTCGTGTGAAAGTGTGGGTGGAAATGTATAATAGGTTAGTGTATATATAAGACTTTGTGTACCTACCTACCACGCAACCAGCAGCATACTAACTGCAGTCAAAAATGGGATCGTGAAAAAAGCTGTGTAAGCACAGACAGAATATACACACTCTTACACTATTTTGATAATAACTACCCCAAGAATTATAAATAGAGAAGATCACATTTTGGAGAGGTGGATAGTTGTATTATATTCATAAAAAAATGTTGGAGTGCGTCATGTTTAAATCTTGTATGAAAACATAAGACATGCATATTGATGTACTTACTTAAAATACCAATACTGGCTGACATCACATCATCATCACTTCACTTTATACGTCAGCAATGTACTGTGTTGCTAAATTCTTGTTTTCGTACGGAAATATTAAAGGAAACATGAAATTATGAAAACCATACTTGCTGACAAAAAATACAACGCTGGGTATGTATCATTTTGCAAAAGAGTCAGATAGCGATCACGATGAACGAATGCAACTATAGCATATATATGTACCTGTACCCCTTGTTGAGACAACAATTCGGTATTGTGTAAATTGTTTTTCACAAAAGCATCGTTGTCTGAGGAAAATATTTGCTACGGATTAATTGATTTTTAAACTCTTATGAGTGGTTTATGGGATGCAATATGCAATACATCTTAAAATGTACGTTCGTGAATACATCCGTCATGATCAAGTCTACTACCATTAATATCTCTGGATCAAGTACATGAGGTGTTTTAAATCTGTCTAGGGACAAGGGACGTATAACAAATATGAAGAATGATGAATATGTGTGTCTGCTGTAATCATAATGAATCATGATATCTAGATAAGGAATATCTCTCAATCTTGTGGCAAGTACCTTAGATCAAGGTTCATCCCCAGATTAAGAAGCATATGAAGTAAAAATAGCATAAATCCTTCTAACATCATAAAAATTTTATGACTAAAGATCCATCGACAAAAAAGTTTCACGTTTACTCTTTCGATAGTTTCTTTCTTTAAGCAATGAATGAATTTTATTAATTTGTCTGGTCGTAATTTAGAGGGCTGGCTGTTTTTGAATAAACTGCTTGAACGTTTTTCGCCAACCAGTTTTTTGGTTTTAATTAATCAAAGCATAGCTCATCCATTTGAATACGAATTCATCTCGTATGCGATGGTATATCGTTTACGATAAGCATTTTATTGTGCCCTTGATTAAATGAATTAAATAAGGGTCCACTTATAACAAGAACAAGTCGCACGTCTGGTCTGACCTGACGCGAGTTTATTGTCGATTAACTAGAAACGATCAACATGATTTCACCTATTTCTTAGAATTAATCGTGGCGGATAAAAGATCTGAAGGTCGTACGAGAGATCGAGACAAAAAATACGGTTCTTGCGAAAATCTAATTGCGGTAAAACTCATATACGCCCTTACTTGATTCACCTGAAGGTGTATTTGGTGAATAAATGAGCGGACAGGTGAAAATGCCCATAGCGTTAACTTCTTTTCCTCAAATGCCACTCAGCAAACTGAACGTTGAGTTTTGAGACATATATCAAGTAAAGTGGACTTACCCGTTTGCTAATCTGCGGCATGGTATTGCGAGCTGCACATTAGACGTTATCTAGCTGTAATGTGGCTGTGCCCGTGTGCAACCTATTGTGATCTCTTCTTTTATTACCGTTCTGTCATCATCCACAATAGCTGACTCTATTTATGTGTTGACAATATAAGGAGACGGTTTGTGCAAAATAATTTTGGTGCATACAGCGAATCTTGAACCCAAAAAGGCAAGGAGTACGCGGATTGGTCGACGGATGATGTTCGCGAGAAAGTCGTTTTGATTAAGCGTGTTTGGGTTATGGTTTTCGGCAACTTTTATATTCCTGTGTCGTAGATAATGGGCAACGTTGTGTCAAATTCGAAATCCCTAGCACACGCAAAGATCATATAACACGCTACCTAGTTTGTGCCCCTACCACCACCACCACACACAAAGACAACAAAGATTGAGATTATTAGGGTGACTAGATGATCCTCGTGGTGGTGAGAATTGGAAATCTGAATTTCTTGTGAAGTGCATTAACATCTCGACCAGAATAGGTATCTTGCATTATTCATTTTGTAAATGGGAAAGGGGCGAACAAAGAGAAATTATGTATCCCGCATTATAATGGGTAAATTATAGTTTGGTTGCTTTGAAGGCACGCCAAATACAAGCCAAATTAGGAAAATTTAGGATGTTTCATGATGATTGTTGTTGTTAGTCTATACAATAACAGCATCAGCTCATGTTCAGTGATATGGCAAAATTGTATGCATGCATCATATTCCATCTTGTGTTTTGCAAAAAGTTTTTGCTGACCACGCAGATACCTCCTGATAGGACCCTCATATATGCGAAAAGACATATCCGTCGTTTTAATGATAGAATGATATCATGTTTTCTGGCAGACTGGCATACCATGAAATCAGCGATCTACCAAAGGTCTGGTCTGTCTATGCGTAATATTTGTGACAAACTGACAAAGCAATGAATTATGAATTATTTACATAACATAACGGTTACGAACATTTTATTAACAGCCAACAGATTGTTTTCACGCCGGTTATAGTAAATACATGTTTACGTTATGTTTGTCAAATGTGTCGAATTAGTGGTAACATTGCGGTGCCAATACAAACACATCAGGAAGAGGAAATGTTTCAAATCTCATGTTGTTTGGAGGAACTTCGTTTCAATTTCAATAGCAACAGCAACATATTTCTTCTATAGCCTCTCTGGGCTAGTAGTTGATTACTCTTCTATTCTTTTCAGTAAACGAAAAGGGAATTCGAATGGTTAGTCAGTGGGAGGGAGGAAGTCGTGCAGTGCAAGAGTGTCATATATATAGGCACTGAATATCTTATTGGCGATCCCTTTATGTTTGTATTTAAATTTTATTTTTAAAATAAAAGGACTCGTAGTAATTCAGATTTTTTAAATTACAGGCCAACTTCCCCTTTGACGATCTCCGAAGCGGTGCAAGAGCCAGATTTGACGAATTTGCAAATCGCCATCCAATGTTTTCTACAATGCGTAACCAACCTGCGTGGAACCTTGATGATCCATTCGGTCATCATGGTTTTCCAAGAGAACGACATCATTCTGGGTCATCAGGAGCTGGTTCCGGAGCCTCTACTGCGAGTACTGGGGAGGAACGTGTGATTCCTATTCAGATAATTAGAGATGACCCTCCAAAGCCACAGCAACAACAGCCGCAGCAAGGAAAAGCAACTTCTCCACCCTTTACTATTCCAAGTCAGGTTGTACAAGACTCGACACCTCAAGCACCGCCATCAGCCGGTCCACAGAGATGCAACACTGAACCTAACCATTCAGTTTTTACTGAAGAATCTCGGACCGCCAGAGCCCAGTCCGCACCACCGGTTTCTCAGAATGGAACAGAGAATCTTGCCGCAAAACTAAGCATTGACCCCAATGAAGCCAAGCCCCAACCTACTCAGGTGGGAGGAAACTGTAGTAAATCAACGAAACCAGAACCAGCATCGAGCAATAACGCCGGTGGTGTACGCAGCATCCCTATTATTGTTGAGGGTCGCAAAGGGTCTGTTAACTCCAGTTCAAATGGCAGCTGCGGCAGTGGACAAAGTCCTCCTCAGGCAAAGGTGTCTCGCCCGGCAGAGCGTTCTCCAACTCCACCACCGAAGAAACCTGCTCCACCTAAAGATCCTTTAGCTCAAGTCAATGCCGTTATGGAGGAGGTAAAAGCATTAGAAAAGCAAGTTGACGACTTCAAAGGGAATTCTCGGGAAGACAGGGAATATCTAGTCCTGGATGAAATGCTGACTCGCTGTCTTATCAAATTGGATGTTGTGGAGGCTGAAGGAAGGGACGATGTTCGCATGTCTAGGAAAGATTGTATTAGATTCATTCAAAGCTGTATCTCCAAATTGGAGTCCAAAACAACTGTCGCTTCCCAATCTGGTGGAGGTGACCAACCCATGGAAGTAGCATCTCAGGACTCTTCAAAGAACGGAGAAAACGATAAAATGGACACTGGTTCCCAATCACCCCAAAGCGCAAAGTCTTCTCCAGGCAATGGAAACACAAACCAGAAAATGGACGTTGATGCCTCCAACTCTAGTGCCAGTGACAATGGCAAATCAGTTCAATCGTCCAATAACAAGCTAAAATCGGTGAAAGCGTAAAATTAATTTTCTAAGGAGAACGGTGACCTGTTGCCATTAAATAAGCGTTTCGAAATTATTTGCAATTATTATAAAACGGTAAAAGTACACCATATATTCACTAATTTTCATTCAATTAGCAATATTTGACTGTTGAATGCGTAACAACAACCGACTACAATACAAGTACCTTTGCTTATCTCTACTGTATCACTTACTCATTGTATTCGCTTTAACTACAATAGTTCATAGATCCCGAATAGTTACACCCTAAAGTCGGCCATATGCGATTTATACATTCTGTATTCTGTATCCTTTAATCTTGTAAGAATTGGTCAGTGATATAATTATTATTGTAATACAATCGTACTTGCTATTGTAAATATATTGTATGTACCGTAATTATTATTAATATTTGTTCATTTTTTTCCCTCCGAGAAGTACTCCAGATGTCTTGTTGATTATCCATTGTATCTGTAACTAGCTGTATAAAATTAATTTAAAAGCGTATTAACATTTGATGAGCATTTTGCAAAATTATTGTTACTACATTATTCTGATCGTTAAATTGCATCTGCCTGTCTGTGATACATGAAAAGTAAATTGCTTTGCCATGTAGATATCCTACCGTGGTGTCAGTTATAAAATAGACATCAAAATGTCATATATAGCATGCAGCAGTATATAAATAGGAAAGGAAACATTGTCCTTTCTAGCCTTGAAATACAACCACTTACAATTAGGTATATACATATGTAAATACCTATAGATATGTTATAATGTTAGAAACTTGTATGAAAAGAGCTAATGATCTCTGCTTCATCCGACGTTACAACTGTCAAAAGTTTACATTGACCATGTATCTGAAACATCAAAATGGCCCCTACTACTACAATGTAAATGGAGTGTAATGTTCCTCGTCCTGTCCAATTCAAAGAGTGGTACGATTACTGTTTTAGCAGGACTATTATATAGAACGTTGGAAAATTATATTTTTTGTGGGTCGAATATGTTGGGAACGTAATTTAACAATGAGATATATTGCCTTCAATAGATGCAGCAGATGCTGGTGTAATGAAAAATAATGTAGATACTGTAATTACGAGGTTTCACTGAAATATTTTCCCCTTCGTCATGCATATATTGTGGTCTAAATTGGATGTCCTGTTTGGTAATAAGACTGGTTTGTTAAACTATAAGTTTACATTTTACGCAGACATTGTATTAAGTTTATGTACTCTATGTGACTCCTGTCTGAATAAGATATACAACATTAATTGCCAACTTATTCCTACAAACCGTTAAAAATTTGGATCCCGCCTGAATATTAAAAATTTTGGTTGCAGTATTAATTTCTTTCTACAAAATTTATATTGCTTTTTTGTTTTTTTTTCGTTTCGTTTGAATATTTGACTTGTGTATGTAAACTTTTCTATACCGGGTACTATTAATTTAGTTATAATTATTATATACTACTTTTAAAGTAATCTGATCTATAGAACAATTAAGCAAGGTTGAAGAGGGATGTGTCCAAATTCAAATAGTAAAAATGTCCTTTTAAAAATCGAAATATTTGAAGGGCGAATGATCATATTTTACCTTATATCACATGATTGCTTGATGTACTGATGGATACTAGTTATTAGGATTACGAGTGACTACATTCGTCGTCTTTATCATGTGTTAACAACAAATATGCAAATGATTTTGTTTTGGATTGAAACAGGCAGATGGTTTCACTAACATTTACGCTTCACAATGTCCAATTTGCAGTAATGATATATAGTACGAATTTCTGTCGTGGAGTGCAAACTGCTTTTATTCCTTCGGTACTACTGTAAACTGAGGTGAATAATTTTGAACTTGTCAACTGTGTACATAAAAACGGCATAAATTTTCTCGGTATGAATGCAAATATTATGTAAATTTTCACAGTATGAATGATGAAGATGTAATGCATAAACCATGAAACTTATGAGTATTTAGTTACATGCATTTAGCTATATTATTATAATGTGTATCTTAACATGTGTAACTACTATATTAATTAATGTAAGCTGTGAATGAGAAATCACGAAATAAATCCAGTTGTAATGATTAGCTAACTCTTCCTTGCTGTATATTGATTATTCGACAATGGACTACGTGTCTACGCATCCGTTGGCAATTTCTTTAGCATTAAATGTTTTGTATTGAAAATCTGATTGCAGGTGCAAGTACTACCGACTGGACTACATGAAGATTCCCATGATATACAATGTAGCTTTTGCATGCTTTCTGAATACTTTCGAAGAAAACCTTATTTTGGCTGGCATTTCATATAACCAAAATTTGGCATTTTGACATGCATCAAATACGAAATACTTTAGAGACGAAATGCGGGTCAGCGATTTGTATAACTACATTGGGTTTCGGGTCATTGAGTTTTGTCATCTTTCTTTATTTGTCACCAGCTACAAGAGTTCGTGATCCGATCCGTTTATGAGCATATATCACTAAAAAGGTAAAAATAAGATTGAGGTATTGAGCATGTATCATGTAACTACGCGTACCGTATACCTTTTACTTTTAGAGTATGTAGTGAGTGAGTGATCAATGATTGACGTTCCCCACTACCATCACTTTCATTTACAAACCTCTAAAGCTGTCGGCGCTGCTCAACAAAGAAATATTGCGCGTTTCTGTCTAAATGATGAATGATAAAGAGTGATTCTGATAAATGCCACTTATTATCAGGTTATTCATTTACTCACCACATCGAAGCGCAGATGTATCATCTCACGTTGCCCTAATCTAAAGTGGAGCTGCGACCATTGTTGTGAAGCATAAATTGCAAATAATGCAATAAAATAGTTGTAAGTCGTAATTTTTTCCATCATTCATCGGTTATTTTTCGGGAATTGTAAAGTTTATTTCAACTTTATGCTTTAATAGTAAGTAGAGCCATTAGATATATTTTCTTAGTTATTACTATATTTTGAATATCTACATTAATCGTGTTTAATTTAACTAAAATTGTGATACTACCTACCTATATTTAGCCTAAATACAGTAGTTGTAGTTCAATTAAGAAATATCAACCCTTATCTTTTTCTAAGATATCCACACTGCATAAATATTGATAATTGGTTAAATATGCCGACAGAATTATACTGAGACTGAGGGCACACATATTACATATTAGGAGGGAGATTAATTACGTTAAAACGAAACTTATAAGGAAGTAGTAATGAGGGATATACGCCAATTGTGAGCTTCTGTGTGGCAAGCAATTTGAACCACGCAGTGAATGAACGCGTTATGAAACGAAAACAAATATTAAAATTCATAGCAATCAATTCAAATCATTTGATTATGTCGTTACTCTATCCTAGTGTTATTCTGAAATTCTTCATGATTCCACATCCACACACTACTACCAATAATTTTCCCGTGTTCTCACAAGAGAAACATGCACATCACGCAATAAATAAAGATGCTTAGCAAATATGCAACACTATACATGCAACTATCTTTAAAATATCAAACTCAATTTAAATTTCCTTTTGTTAAAATTGCCGCATAATATGTTAAAAATACAATTGTGCCGTGTTTTCTTGAGCAATCCAAGCAATGCAATATTAAGCATAATTACGTGTACTTGACAATGGTTATCAACACAATTCATTCGTCCATCACTTCAGTTTTTGCAAACGTATAAGGAAATACACTAATATGCCTAGTCAGTTGTGTAATTTTTTAGTTTACAAATGTTACATCATTGCATCTTCCTCTGTAAAGATTTCCTCTATCAATAAATAACATCAGATGTCGTGTCGTTTTCTTTGTAATGTGTCCAACATGTAAGATTTCCGAGTGATAAAGGTTGTGGCTCACAGGTCAATCGCAACGTGCCATTACTGCATAAGAATGATAATTCCCTTGTGTTTTTTGTTGTGCAAAGTTTAAAATGGCAGAAAGATGTTATAAGATATGCTGTTTGTAACATTTTAAAGTATGCACCTTACTTCATTATAAATTATTTTAACTGATTGTGAGAACGGCATATAGTCACTTGTAAATCATCTTATGTTTATTTTATAGCGTCATTACGCTAGACGCAAAAAAAGTTCCTTTTTGATGCCTCGTTTCGCCTACGAGAATCCCTTAAAAATAATATTTTTTTTGTGTTTTGAGGAAGTTTTTCTGCAGATTCGACAAAATGGTGGTACTGATGATGAGCCAAGAAAAATATAACCCGACGAAAATTTTAAATTGTGACTTAATTTGTCCACTTCATAAATATAGATATAGTTGTGTAAACTCGCCAAAACTTCCGGTCAGTAAAATATGACGAATTTACGTGTATATATGCGAATCGAAATAGTAATTTTTTGCGTGTGCATGTAACTTACACACATTATTGCACGTATTATACAAGAAGCCTATGCAATTACGTGATGGCAGCCAGCCGGATACGTGTATTTAGCTCACACAGATAATAAAGTTGGCTGCGTTGAATTTAAAAAATATAAAAAAAGGAAGAAGTTATTGGTGCATTGAGACGTAGGATGGATATTAGGATGGATCAAACATCCAACACCCAATTTATTTTAATATTATATAAACACACTATCTTTCCGTCAATGCGTGTATAAGATCGTGACGTATTAAAAGGAGTAGATTGAAATTAGGTTAAAAATCAAGAAAATTACTGTTTTTGTATGAGTGGAAGTAAAAAATGTTGCATGTTGCTGTGAGCCAAGTTAAAAAAACTTTGTTGATGGTCTCCTCTTTGGTGTAATTTTATTGAAATTCTTAGCGGATTGCACCTGACTGACGCTTGTACTTGGGTGATTCATGAACTATTTCGTCGAAACAATTCATTAGTGGCTGCTATTTTGTTTCATTATTACGGTATTTATAATTTATATTTTAATTATTATTATTATCAAATTAAGATTGTTTGACCTACTTCAAAATAGCACGCTAAAATGAAGGAATTAAATAAAATTGCTGACTGTCTAGAATCTAAATGAACCTCTAGTACAGTACAACATTAAATTATTATACCTGTATGAAATGGGAGATATAACTGTTGAAGCTGCGGACAGATCCAAATTATAACCATTGGTTCAATCGCACACAGTTTAATTGTGTATCATTTTTATAACGTCAACAACTTCATTCTGTTATCAAAAACGTAACCTACAAAGATGTGTATTCTAACTTCTGTTTCTGTCTGAGGCAAAAATAAATATCTGTCTTATCTTCTTTGGTAATCGTAAACACCACCCTACTCGAATTAGTTAAAGTGACCATTTATTTGCATGCTGCTGACAACTGATAAATAAAGACCATTTAGAGTTATTTATATTATCAACGTTACACTTTTCCTTTATGATGATGGTTTCAACAAAAGAAGACTTGATTGTTTGACAAATATATTGTCAGTTAAAAATAAGATATGGACAATTTAAACACGCTTCTGTCAACATGGTTTAAAAGGCTAAACAGAGTTGACTTTAAAACTCTTTTGTCAACTGCGAATTTAACGGAAATGCTACTGCAATAATTTTTTTTACAATGGGCATCATTGTACCTAAACTCTTGTATAATGCAGGGAGTTGTTAGCCTCGTAATTTTGTTCGATCATACGGAAGTTTCGTGGTCCTTTTGTTCGATTACTTTCCAAATTTTTTAATGACCATTCTAGGCACATCTTGCTTGGTTTTCTCTCGAGACACCTTTTTACCAATGATATGATGTGTAACTCGTTCATTTTGTTATACTTATCTTGAATTGCTGACTTTTAATAGTATGAGGACAGTCTTGTTGACAAGATGCATTATGCATTCTTTATTGCAATTTGCAATAACAACATATATTTAATCCAGAATCCTGCGCACATTGTATTTTTTACCCCACCCACCGACGTAGCAAGTTTTCTATAATTTTTAAATAAGTTTGGCACTAGTTACAAGACGATTTTATTGCTAGATGACTTTACGTGGTTTTGCGTGCTTTTATTTGTTGTTGAGTGATTAACATCGCTGTCGTAAAGCCAAAAAAGGACATGTTCATCTTTGCGAGAAAAAAATCAGCAAAATGCACGAGGGCAACGGCAATTAACATTCACTTTTGTTTTCAAATTTAGGTTTTAGGAGCGAGCAATCCCACAAACTATCAATAATAGCCGACTTAATTTTCTTCCTTCCTAGATTAGATTATAGGGCTGCGGTCATAGTACGCATCGTCAGTTCGTCAGCTGCAGTGAGGAAAAATGTGCGTCACTCACATTTATACCTGAAAAGGTGCTCGCAAGCCGCCGTGTACACAAACATACCTTATTGACGTCATAAACGTGTACGACCACTTCGTTTTTTAAATAAAACAACATGTTCGTCACGTATTGTTCAGTGAACGCAACTGCAAACGCATCTTTTTAATAGGTTATGCAAGTTTATCTCAGGGCATTTTCTGCCCCTTAGGCATGTTGACTGCAATTTGAACTCACACGAGTTAAACAAAAGCGACCTATCCACTTGAGATGTTAATTACTTCATACTCTACATGTGTAGTAATTTGTATATTTTATTGGTAAACCAATATGGCATTAACACGCGAGTCTGTGCATACGGTACTGTTAATTTCGAAATAACTTAATTTAGTATCACACGCTCTTAAAATCATATTAAAACGGAATTTGATAAGATATCACCAGTAGTGGAGTTGATTAATTTAAAAACTCGGACTCTACACTCTACATTGGTATTAAAACAAACGATATCTAATTGGGATATTGGGTGGTTTTCAGGTTTCGGAACATTAAACGTGTACACGGTCAATAAATTTAAGAAGCTGTAAACCCCGATGATAGAACGACGAGTTCATTATCTCGGTGGGGTACCTTTGTGTTTTTGTAAATGTTCATAGAGCACATTGATGACGGGGAAAGTAAATGATTTATTATATGAAAATGAATTCAAAACTTAAACGCATAATAATAATAATAATAATGCTAACCTTACCATCGTGCGTAACAAATTAGGCAATTTATTTATTCTGATAAAGCGGAAGAAGGAACCAATCATTTATTTGTATACGCTAGACAACCACCTACTTCAACTGTTAATTTTTGGAAATAATTTGTAAAAAAATGCGTTCGATTTATTCACTATCAATATCAATCACCTACTGGTCTGTATCGTATCCCAGCCATGATTATTACTACTACGCATATACAAATATTACTTTCTCATGCATGTCAGGCAAAAAGATAAATTGGTACGCAGCTTCATCTATTATGTATCTTTAACCGTTATTTGGGATAGACGATAGACGGCTGCTATCAAATGATCTGATACTTACACGCCTATTTCAATAATGACACGTGCTAGCAAACGTTAAAATGTGAAAATGACTTGAGAAGAAAATATATTAACCAAAATTTACTTTCCACGCTACAATGCATGTGCCTTTCTGATCTTCATTGTTATTGTTATTATGACTTATGATGACAGCATTAATGTCTTTTACCATTAACATTTACCATCCATGAGCACATTATATCGTCTTTGTTCTCTGCATTCTTTTTTTAATTGGCATGCTCATTTCAACTTGTCCCACGGTTGTGGTTTACTGGGTACTAGAGTAAATATTTATGCCTGTATATGTGTATATATGGTACTTTTTGGGTATTATTTTGGGTATTTAAATATAATATAGGCTAATTACTGGTAACACCATACCTTATTTTAATTTTAAGTACTCGATTGTCAAAAATAGTGGTCTAATTGAATACAAAAAAACAATAAGAGTTTTTAAAATTCAGCCATGCAGATTGACAGCTTTTTTATATATAGTGTTTATGCTGTATTTGAAGCTTTTTGTATTGCTATAAACCTATTTAATGAGCCGTGAGCACACTGAACAAACACATTTAAAAATTCAACGTTAGTCTATGCTACTAATAGCACGACGCGCTCTGCAGAATACATATTGTGCTATTAATAATTAACAACCAAAAAGGGACAACTACATCAAGTGATCCAATTAGACTTTTATATAAAAAAACAGAAGCAAAGTGTTACACATATCTGATCAATGTTTATAATACTTGTAGGAAATTAATTTCTGTTGCCTCTGACTTTATATTTTAATTTGGCAAGCACTTATATATTTTTATAAGGGAGGACTCACTCTAGAACTGTAGTCAATGATGTCTTGTATCTCGAAACCACTCTATGAACTAACTAGTAACCAAGTAGGGATTACATTTAAAATCAAAGGCCACCTTTACGAAACATGAAACAGTATATAAATTGACATAAACATATACACGTTTACTACTAAAATGCATATAATTTAATATATGTATTCACAAACTGCACCGTTATAGTTCCATTATAACATACCTAATATTCAAATATTTCATTCATTCAATATAACTAAAAATTAATCCCTAAAAATCTTGCTAGCACCTAAGATGTCGTTTTCTTTTAGAGATTGTAGATTAGTTACCTTTTGTTATTGTGGTTGCGGTTGCATTTTTGCGGTAATGCTATTCAGAGGACATTTACTTCATAATGTGTATGTACTTAGAGGGTGCTGCTGCTGCTGTTAACTTACAACTATATCATATTATCTAAACTACCTATACTATTGACTGTGGTCATACCTGTGACTTGAAATTCTGTATTTACCACGTTAAAGGAATTCAGCATGCCGGTCAATTGTGCTTGCACTCGAGGTTCGAGAGTATTAATTCCTATACATTACTTCATAATATTCCGTTCTGAACACAATAATACTTCAATGCTCTCAATAGTGTATCTAAAATGAGAAAGAATTTTACATTCAACTGTTTTTAGATGTGCACTGCCTACACGTCGGCTTGATAGCATCGTGATCATATCATCATGCAACACATACGTACAGCATTAAAATATGATTTAAAACCAGTTACTCCCACTAGTACCCCTACCCCCACATTAGTTCAGCGTTAGCGCGCTGTAAAATGCAACAAAGCGCATTTCCTTTACTCTTATGTGGACTGAAATGAAAAGTGTTTTTGCGCTGCAATTGTGAGGAACTCCTTAGCGAATGAATGTTTGGGATGCGTTTAAAAAGCAAATAAATGTGTATACATATTTTTTTATGTGGATGCCAACTAAACGTTCGTTTTTAATAAAACCTAAAACTCAAACAGGTAGCTTGATTAATAACGGTTGTTTTGTGTCTAAAAGCCTAAAAGTACTATGCTTTATTTATTTATGCTACAACATCAGTTATCATCGTCGTTGGTAGATGCACTTAATGCGCACTGTGCTCGCACCCATTATTTAACAAAAAGGTAACGCGGTATCGTCCCTGCAACAAAAGACGACTTGTTTCCTTCCAAAGGAAAATGGACGTAGAGTCCCAGTCCATTTCAATTATCTCACACAGCTACACATCATTCACTGTGTCGTGCAGTGAATTGAAAGGAGAGATCTTGACATTCTATTCTTTGTCATTACTGTTCGAAAACAGACGGCGAAATACGTCACGTATTATATAACGGCAAACGCTGTCGTGTGCCATGTGGATGGGGGACGTGTTGTGAGGACTGAGGAGGATACTTTGCAGATGGTGGTTAGTATTCGTGGCAGCACCAACTGACAAGACAGCTTTCTATTTGAACTATTAAGTCTACCAATTTTGAATATCGTTGAATCGCCAACACTAGTCGAGCCAAGCGGAAATTGCATAATTCGATTTTTTCTGTTTTTTGCTGTATAAAATGTTGTCCTGCTTGGTGCTATTTTATAAAAAATTTATTTGTCGTCATATACAAATTGCGAGTCTTGTGTGATCAAAGTCTAGTCGATCTGTGGCGCTTCACGAGGAAAGTGCTTTGTCGTCACCGGTGTTTATCTCTCACTACGAAGGTGTCATTGTGAGTTTATTGTGCACTCAATACGTTAAATTTCGTTGTTCCTCCAAACAGAGGAATTCCCAGCAGATGAGTGCCGAGAAGAATTTTATCGGAACTATCTAAGTGGCAAAAGTGACGTTTACAGAAAATGAAAATGAAGGGAGCGATTGTAGTACCATTTTTGGTTCTTTTTGTTGACTTTGCTTGGGCACAGCTAAGTCTCCCAGAAATGCCAGGTCCACCTTATCCAGATAAGTTTGGTAATAACAGATGGGGAGTGAAATACGACCCTAGAATACATGGTCGGGGTAGAAATCAGTTTAGTTCCCCCTCCACATCGGGGTCGTGGGATGGAAGGGCACCAGAGTACTCTCCTAGCGTAAGATATCGGGATGGCGGAAATGGTCCGCCGCCATCATCAACGCGAAGTAAATGGGCTGCAGCACTGAAACCACTCGTAAGTAGAACTCGCTTATCAAAACATAAAAATAGTAAACGAAACAGGCGACCCTCTGGACGAGAGAGTTCCTCGTTTGACGCGACTAGTGACGGTTTTTACCGAAACCCTTATTCAAGCAAATCCATTGACGGTTACGTGAAAAACTACCTCAACACTTACAACAAAGTGTCACGCATACCCCCTGCCTCCTCCTCTGACTTGGTAAACATACAAAATTTTGCGAGACCGACACGCTATGGCAGCTTCCGCAGGAATTCCAACAGACGTAGTTTTACCAGTGAGAGTAGCAGCTTGAGCGATTCTTATCTTCGTGCCGCAGGTTTGAGTGATAACAAAGCAAGTTACCGTACATTCAAACCGCAAGATGGCTTTTTCGGACCCAAAATTAACAAAAAGAGTGACTTTGCGAAAACTCTGAGCAATGTTTACAACGACTACAAGCCAGGAGGTGAAAATTCGGGTTTTAGCATTGGTAGTGGTAATAGTGCTATTGTTAGTAGTAGTGGTAGTCCTAGTGTTGGAAGTAGTATTTCAGTTGATGCAGGTCGTACTGGTACAGTTAGCAATTCACTGTTCCCTGACGATGATTTTCCTACATCATCTTTTTCCATCCGTCCTCCTCCCCCTCCTCCACCACCAGGTCGTACAGTTCAATCATTCAGTTCCTCCTCCGGGCCTACTTACGTTGAAAGACCTTTTGGTAAGGGCAAAAGACTGAGGAGACCGCCCCCACCACCACCACCACCTCCCCCTTCAAGATACACTTCCGGACCGCTATCATCGCTTGACTTGTACGATGATAGCCCCAGCTACTCTTACAAAAGTCCATCTAGCAGTGGACCGTATGATTTTGAGTTGTCTGATTCGCCTATGGTTATTACAAGCGGTAGCGACAGTAGTAGTAGTAGTAGTCCATTTGGTTCGGGTAGTTTCTCATCTTCTGGACCGGTGACAGTGAAATCTTACACAATGTCTGGTCCACCGCCTTCTTCACCCTATTCCTCTTCTTTTGACACTGTTGGACTTTCTGGATCAGCACCTCTTTCCTATAACTCTATTGGAGGACCACCTCCTTACCCACCACCTCCTCCTCCCCCTGCACATTTAAGTAGTCCTTATCCGCCACCTCCCCCTCCTCCTGCACATTTAAGTAGTCCTTATGCGCCTCCGTATGACATTCCACCTGCTGGACCTCCTTTTGGACCTGGGCCAGATGCACCAGCACCACCAATGACACCTTATAATTACGCACCCCCTTCCGGCTTACCTTATCCACATCCACATGCAGCACTTTACCCACATCTTAATGATTTACATAATTCTAAACGATACAAAAACCGTTTACAGCACACCCCTATGAACTTAATCAGAGGACTTTTGGGCCGTGACAGAAGAAGTCGATATAGAGATGAGGACGACCGTGATACTTACAAGCCCGCATATGCAGCACACTACCCTCTTGTAGTACCAGCACCGATGACCCCTATTGCACCTCCACAATATATTCTTAGCCCACTCATAAACACCGTTTCCGGCCAACAAGATTACGCTCAACCCTTGTATACAGGACGGCGACCACCACCCCAACGACCACAGTTATCTCCATTAGCTGAAAGTATTTCCAGCCTTAGAGACACCATTTCAGTCCTTAGAGATACATCACCGAGACAGCACCAAGCACCAAGACAGCAAGGAGGATACAATGGAGACAATGATAATAGCCAAAAAGAGGTACCTTTCCATAAAAAATCAAATATTCATCCAGTATTTCAACCCCACCCACCCATCCATCAACAGTATTTTAATAACTGATTTTGAATTCCTTGTAAGAACGCTCCACCCAAGCTTCCAGTACAGCATGGACCAATAACTCAACATTTAAATGATTGGCCACGGATTTTCACGGGTATACAAAAGACTATCTAAACATATTATATAAAAGTGAAAATTAACATTACGAACGTTAACCGAAATTTTTTATATGGCGTCAGCAATGGGCAGTAGCGTCGACGCCGTTGCCGGTGGAATTCACGCTGTTCGAAAAGAGATCTCAAAAATGACAGGTGCTTTTCATTTTAATCAATTTTTGAAATTATTGAAAACACGGGATTAATCGATAAAGTAATAAATGTTAAAATACGATTAATTGTGATTAATAACAGGACAAACAGTAGCGAAGGGACTTTTGATGAGCGGTTCTGCTGTTCATGAAGTTTCGAAAGGAATGGCACATGTCATCACAAAAATGGCGACAATCTAAGCAGCACAGTTTCAAGATACACGACTATCTTTTAATCCTGATTTAGTACAACTGAAATTTATTCATAATCATATCTGGATTTTGGAGTAGTTTCTCTCCAAACCACACCCTTTTTGTTAATTCTGTGTAGCATAATAGGTATAGGTACACCTTGAACGTATATACTTGCTTGTTGTCGTCCAAAATCATTTTTTGAACTTTTAAGTGCAAAAGAATACTTGGTGGGTTATTGTCGCCATCCGTCGTCGTTGCGTTTTCTTGCAAACGCTTTTACTACTCGTGGTCGCCTGTCCATTTCTATACGTGCTTGCGTGACGCCATTTAGTTGAAAAAAAAGCTTTCCTATTAGTGCATTTTTCCTTATGTCATCATCACCACAACTAAAATGCTTTAATAGAAAGGAAATTTATTATTCATAGACTGAAAAAACACGTTATTAATTTACATACGAAAAAAAATTATTAACGATCACGCGCGTACAAGTTTCAGCTACGTATAAAAAGAGGACTTGTACTTATGATGTAAATATTTTATTTAGTTTTTACATAACTCCTTGTACTAACTAGTACGTTACCGATTTGAAGGAATTTACAAGGAATCCTGAGGATAATAGTAATGTAAGTAGTGAGTAGGGAGTGTAGTTAGAGATATAATTTGTGCATTGTTCCACGCTGTGTGGCGACAAACATCTTGTCAACGAAGTAAACCAACCGCTCTGCTTGCGTTGTGAGTGTTCTGTAGCGGAACAGATTGCACAGATTGTGTTAGTTGGTGGTGTTCTACTGTACTCATTAACAAGTGCTTGGTACTACATAGTTGGGCGACGTTAAGGTGGTCAGTTAAATACTAAACGGTAACTCTATATTGTAACCAATTAGAAAAAATTACAACAAGAACTGCAACCCTGCTGTTGCACTTTGAGGGGGCACTTGACAGGTGATATTTACAATTTACAATGGTAAACACTTTTGTCGTCGTTGCTTCCCTGTTTGCTTTTCACTTTTCTCTGCGCTGCTGACCATTCAAGCTGTAAAAAAATAAAAATCGATTCAATCTGTATGACATTTTGAATATGTATCTACACAGTCGCCAGAATTTTTAGTTCAATAAATTAATGTAGGTATTATGTAATATATAAAACATTTTTTTTAGAAAAATTGTATGTACATATTATTCTCTCCTTCCGCGTGTTACGAGGCGAGGTGAAAAAAACATGATGCGATGCCATAATTTTTATTGTTCCGGACGATGCGCCAGCCAGATGAGCCTACCAAATCATTTCTCAAAAGACTTTGACGATACAAGAAAGGAAATTCTGTCAATTTTTTTCGTCACTTTGTAGAGTTTAGATATTTTACACTTTATAATGTATATTAATATTAATGCTTTTGAATGCATGCTTCTGTTTATGNAAGAAAGGAAATTCTGTCAATTTTTTTCGTCACTTTGTAGAGTTTAGATATTTTACACTTTATAATGTATATTAATATTAATGCTTTTGAATGCATGCTTCTGTTTATGTGTGCCTGTTTGTCTTTCTTCCGACAAGAGTAGGCAGTTCTGATAGGCAGCTTTTCTTTTTCTTACCTTTTGTCCCTGCTATCTTTCATCTTTGGGCATTTCTAACAAGGGGGCAATTTGACGAAAAAAATTATTTTGTCGCTTGTCGTACATTTTTATAGTAATTTAGGAATAATTACTAACAACGTTGTCGTTTAAATGGGTGTACGGACACGCAGCAAACATATTAGGAGGCTTTAACATAATTTTGCAGTTATATTACCATCCAACGCGCTTGTCATAGTCACTTGGAGTTTATGATGAGTAGTATTCACAGCATGTGTCGTAGAGGTTAAGGTACTTTTTGCCCCCTTCAGAAAGCTGAAAATAATTTTGCAATTCTATTACCATCCAACGCGCTTGTCATAGTCACTTGGAGTTTATGATGAGTAGTATTCACAGCATGTGTCGTAGAGGTTAAGGTACTTTTTGCCCCCTTCAGAAAGCTGAAATCTTCCCTAACCTTCGCTATTTTTTTCGTTTCCTTTTCATTGTCGCCTTTCTTAATATAAACACTTAAATGCTTTTTTCTTCTTCTGTGACCCTTTATGACTTTCTTTCTGTGGGCGTACTGTATTTGCTGCTCTTTTTTATGCACATGTTTATACAACTCACACCATTCATTACTTATTTTTCTTCTTTGTTTTCGATCAATTGTTGGATGGTAGTTATCGATGAGACGAAGATGAGGAGTACTCTTGTAGTAGCCGATTTTTATGAATGTTTACCTGAAGAGTATGTTAGCTCGGCGTATGTACTTGTTTTTGTAAAAGCTTTAAACAGTAAATCCTGTACTGACGGCGTGTACGCGTTCGTTTCATCTTTCGCTTTTTATGTAACTTGTTTGTTGTTCTCACTAATTGTGTGAAGATTACAGCACAAAATAAAATGCGTATGTTGATTATACAGTTGGCATGCAATTCAGTGTGCCTTGCTGTGAGCAGGGTGGTAATTTATGTAAATGTAATCGTAATAGTGTGTGTGTTTTTGTTCAAAAGTTGGCGTTTGTTTTGCAGTAACTGCATTTAAACTATTGTAGTGTTGGGAGATGATGATGATAAGTTCTGATTGTATGTAAACACCTTTGCAGTAGCAAGAGCTCTTATCTTTGCTTCCTTTGATTTATGCACACGCATTTGAGTAGTGTTTCGTTCCTAGCATGTAGTCTATATGGTGTTCTACTGCTTATTTAGAATTTTTTATATTGCGGAAGTAACTTTTAGTGGTGCACGACCTGTATACGTGATGTTGAATGGTACATATAACCACTTGAAGCGTTATCTTATTGACTATTTAGTTTCATTATGTAATTATTTTAAGATATTACAAAGTGTATTCTAATCATTAAAGAAGCAGAAGAAATGATTATCTTTTAACTACTCAAACTTTGTTATCATCGTCATCAACATACCCACTGAGCGGAATAAAAAAACACGTTTCTTACATTCACCGTATTTTAACATTAATAATACATACAAATTATTAGTTATCGTTTTGTCAAATAAGGTGTAATTGAATAATCATAACGCGTTAAAAACTGTCAGTTCATTGTCCTTAAACAGTCAACTTGAGACTGAAAGAAACACAAGATAATCGCACAAAGATTCAGTTAACACAATTAGTAAATTTAATTAAATGCGAACGAATCACTTTATTAAAAATCAAGAACAACGCATAACATTATAAGATATTAAAGGTAATAATTTTTACATGTGCATGTACGTTGTACGAATGTCATGCCTTTGTCATCTTTTTAAATCCGCAAATACTGAGAAGCCAAAAAACAACCGTCCACGAAAGGGAATTCACCAAACCTGGCCAAACTAGGGCATGTGTAATGCCAACTCCCCTGTTTATGACTGACCTCAGAGAAGATACTATTAAGGCAGACGGGAAGACGTAATATGTGACCATTAAATATCCAGGGTGGGATTCCAACGGCCACAGTGTCCCTAAAGATAATTAGTTGTAAATTTTACAGCCATCATCACCTTTTAAGACGATTGAGGAAAAATCACGAAAAACAATCGTTGATACGCACCTGAACACGTCATGAGGGTAGGAACGACCATGATTGCAGTCACAATAACAGCAAATTCACTTTGCACAAGGATTCCTACAAATATTCCTGGAATAAAGAGTGATTCATAATACCCCTCCATAATTTTTTCATCACTCTGTATCGAGTCTATAGAGTTAATCGACACACACGGCCTTGACTTCCAGATATTTTTACTTACCAAAACCTTGTCCGCAAAGACCAGCCACAAGACATAGCAGTATAAACAAGAAAAATGAACCTCTAACATCAAAGCTGAACCAATGTTGAAAAACAAGGTAGCAGCTAACCGACTGCATCAGTAAAATTGGTCCCAGTGTCATAAAAATACCCAACATAAATTCAGAGAAACGCAAGCCTGCCAAGTTTGATCTAGCAAAGGTTCCTTGCTTGAGATCTAGAAAAAAAAATCAGTCCCTTTTTTCAATTCATGAAATCTAAAACGTTTTTGTTAAATAAACTGTACTCCCACGTAAAATTGCAGCCGGATACCTTTGATCAATATCATTGGTGCAATTCCATACAATATTTCAAACAAAATTCTAGAAGAAGAGTAAAAGGATGTTAAAAATAATCGTTCTTGTACTTTTTATACATTAGATATAACTATAATTTTGATTTAATTTACTGGGCCACAATTGCTGGCATGATGCCTTCTTGATGAGTTCCATCCAATTTACCAAATACTGGCTCACGATACTGAAATAATTCAATCGAATTACACAAAGAACCAATTTCATCATTTATAAAAATAAAATTCAATATATGCGTACATGTAACGGAATTTTGTAATCATGCTGGTCAAATCTACATATCGATTCTAGATCTTTTGACATGACATCCAATGCATACACAATTTCTTTCATAATGATGTGATATGCCATGTAATCTAAAAGTTCATTAAATAGTTTGTTCAGTTATACAATACAACCTTATTATGTTTTAAGTGAAAAATATACAAGATAATCAAGTGAAACGAACGTGATTTATCTAATGTAACGCGAAGGGTTGACTCTTCAAAGGTATCATTGTCTGCTGTGAACCTTCCCCACATAAAGCGGTTCACTAAACTTGTCGAGTAATTACGTGGGAACGTTAAGTATCCAAATATGGCTCCTTCTCTCAACATGTCATCTGCCGCCTCCTTCTTTGATATGCGTATCTACATGGAAGTTGCATAAAGTTTGTGTAAATTTTTCAAATAGTTAACTAACAATTTAAAACTTCAAGGATTTCAGAGATGAAGAGTCATTTCTCTTACCAAATCAAGCTTTTTATGTTTAGCCAAATTTTTTTCAATGTGGCAGCTCAAAAAATCAAGCTCGCAGACCCTTTTCGTAAGAGAAACATTACGACAAACGTCTTCTGCCGGTGCGGACTGTGACAGAACTTCAAAATTAATAATCCCAAGCTGTAAATCCGTGGGCTCCCGCCCAACAACATAAAACGTCATAAATAACTGAACTGCTGGGAGGAACAGAAGAATGAAGGCAAATCTGCAAAGCACGTTAACGAGGAAGCTATAATTCTTGTATTCAATAACAATTAGAATGCACCAATGCAAGACATTTATTTTTCTTGAAATGGCAACAAATAAAACATGTCAAAACAAATCATTTTACATTGGCTGACGTATCAAGTAAATCCACATGATGCGGGAAAATGAAACCGTTCGTACTATCGATTTACGAACTAAACTTTTCATTTGTTCACATCGAGTTCCGTAATAATGGCTATCACTTTCAATGTCCAACATTACTCCTTTCCCATTCCCATTTAAATGATTAGTATTCCTATGAGCAAACTCGTCTTGAGCAATTTTCTTAAATCCACAAATAGTTACTGTATCCTTATGGCATTTTTTGTCTGGTGAGCAGATTGATGACTTTAAACTAATTCTTCCTTTAAAATGAAACACTACGTCGTTATAAAGTTTAGCAGCCTCTAAATTTTTGGTCCCCATTATTCTAGACATTTGTTGATCTTTCTTGCAAATCTGCAAAATCGAGTCTTGTAGCAAATCTGACTTATAAGTAGATAAAATTGATTGTGGAGATTCTTCAATTAGCATGCGCCCGTTTCGCATTATTCCTATCTGAAAGCGCACGAAATATTTCTACTCATTAATTACTGTTAATTAATCTTATACTTTTCACACATGACTATTTAAAAATAAAAATGTTAGTGGATTCTGACAATACTACACATAGTAAGATCTTTTAATAATTCGAGCTATCTTATCTTACAACATCAGAGCATTTGGCTTCTTCCACGTAATGTGTTGTAATTAATACTGTTGTTTTATGGCTTTGGACAAGATCTTGAAGGTGTTCCCAAACTCTAATTTGAAAAAAAATAATTGTATTACAAAATTTGTATAAAGTGTATTATTTAATGTGGGTAAATTAACACAAAATTTGTGGTACTTTTTTCTAAGCACAGGATCTAATCCAACGGTCTTCAGTCAGCGGTGTTTATAAAACAAAAAAAACGATTACAGGTTCATCTAGTAATATTATGGCAGGTTTAGATAACAACGACAGTGCTAAAGAGACTCTCCTCTTCTGACCACAGCTGAAATTTAGAAAATATTATTACCATACAATTTTCAAACACCAAACACGCTAACAGCTATAATATTAGGACAGCTCGAAAAATTCTATGATCGTACCTCAGATCTTGGATAAGCGAAAACCGCTTTGCTGACAATTCAAGCAGTTTCGATAAAGTTCTCCATCTTGAGTCAATTTCTTCATCAGTCAAATCATACAAACTTCCAAAATATTGCAACAGTTCTTTGGCTGTTAGATACTCATATAATGCCAAGTCCTGTTGTGATACAAAATAAAAAATTGACCTTGAAAAATTTGTTTCTAGAACATAAATACTCCGTTGATGTGTAACCAGTATTTTTAATATTTTTATGTGCTGCAAAATTCAAACTCACCTGTGGCATGTACCCGATTCTCCGGCCAATTGCCAAATACGTCATAGAACAATTCATTACTTGCTTAAATCCAAGAACAGAAATACTTCCTGAGTCCCAATTTGTGAATCCAACAATGCACGACAATGCCGTTGTTTTTCCGCATCCACTAGAACCGAGTAAACTGTAACTAAAAAGGAAAACGAAAATGCAAACAATAATCCAGCTAGAGTATTAACTTTTAATTATTATCTACATTTACACGTTAGAAAGCAGCCGTCTTACATTGCCCCGTATGGAACATGCATGGAAAAGTTATTAAGAACGGATGAAGCTCCATTTTCACCGTATGTTTTGCACAAATTATTAACTTGTATAGCAAGCTGATGGCTCCCGGTTGGCTGTGCGGAAATTAATTGCTTTGCTTTTTCATTAGGACCTCCGAAATTGCAAATCACGTCCGGAAGTCCAATAGAATTTTTTTGTTGAAAATTGGCGGTTCGGACTTGAAGGAACTCTGACATTTTAGTACACTTCACATATAAATTGGTCGGACACTGACACTGAAAACGCCACTACAATATTGCCTACGAGTACTGGTTTGTAGTGCGCATGAATAGCCAAAATCTCAAATATTTAAAAAATACAAATCCATACAGGTTGAGGTTGGTTAGGGTTTGCTCTGTAGTAAAACCGTGTTTCACGTCGTCTAACGGTGCTATAAACATGTTTTTCAATTTCTTTATCCGATCAACGAGATCAAGCAAGAACCACAAGCCATAACCGAGGGTATTTTACTAAACAAAAACATGGCAAAATGTCCGCTCACTCACAACAAATAGAAAAGCTCTTTGTTATTGGCATACACCATTATGAGAAAAACGTGCTCACAACCATCTCATAGCTTAAGTAGAAGAAGTGGATTTACCTTTACCTTCAGAGCGTTTAAGTGGAAGACGAGTATCTCCAAGCAGGACTTGTTACATAAAAATGTTTACATAACAAAGCAATGTTGTTATGAACCTACGTATGATTATATGATTAAACCCGATAGTTTGAGAACAACAAAAACAAGTATTCTATTTTAACTAAGATATATTCTTTTTCTATAAATTATTTAATGCGCATCATCATGAGAGTGACTTTTTTACGGTCTCAAGATATGATAAAAACAATGGGTATGTTTGGATACAGTCTATAGTGTATTGCTAAATGATGTATTAAGTTCTTACTCATTCAAGTCTCCCGACAATTCAATTTCAGTTCGACATTCACACAATATGAAAGTATTATACAACAACTGAGTGCTCACTTCTAAGATCACAAACAAAACCAAGACATATTGCTGATACTTTATACTACATAAGAAACCGTATATAGTGTCGGTCCAAATGAAAACGAGCGTTGTATAACAGGAGTTGTAAAAATATACTATACTAATGTGGATTCAAAATATTATTGTGCATTTCTTTCTACTCAAACGCATCCACAATAATTTTTTTTTAAATTGTGTAGTCCGGTAGCTAGATATGCGACACGAAATAACGTACCTTAAATAACATGCATATACATGAAATTTTATGCATTTCGATTTTAATGATCTTTTAAGAGCTGGCGCTACTTATGTACTTAAATTAGCGCATAATGAGTGTAGAGAAATGCAAGCCTGATGATGCTCTACCAAAAGAGTTATAGGAAAACAATTCAACAAAAAATGTCATTGTCGGCGTTTATCAGCATACTCACTCGTTAAACTCAAACGATTCTTAATAATCTTTCAAAGCAGGTACTCCGCCCCTCACATGTACAGAGATTTAATTGTAATTACTTTTGTACAGATAAAATTCAAGTACCGACTGGAGAAGTGAATAAAGGGTTATTCATAAGTGGAATGTATGGATTCAAA
>JAHZNE010001819.1:0-10236 GCA_027744055.1 Callyntrura sp. NNG-2020
AATAAATGAATAAGTGAATGATTTATAAATTTTATAAAACAATTCACTTCTATGTTATTGCTAAATGAGACCTCGATGGATAATTATATCAAGCTAATACTAACTACAAAAATTTTTTCGTCGAAATAAAAATCCCAATATTTTTTTGAATAAACTTTAACTTAATTTACGTTAGTTTTGTTAAGTAAATATTATTTTTTTATTTTGAGTTAATATAATGAGTATTACCAAATCATTCTTCAATTACGTGATACAGACTATTTTAATTTCCAAAATATGTGACAATTATAACAATTGATTTGTTTATTCATCTGAAAGATTTAATGGTTTCACAAACCATTTAGTACATTGTTAAATTTCAAATTCCGACTTAATGTATTATTAGTAGAGACTGTTTATATAAAAACACCTATTTTATATATTCATTCAATCGTGTTAATTTTCTTTGCATACATATCACGACTATTTTAACCGATTGGAAGGCAGCTATTTTTCTTAAATACCTCCTATTTTGAGGTTGTATCATCTAAAGACCTATTTTGTATTTTTATTCAACTTTTTTGCTGATATCAGTAGAAAACTTTTAATTGAGATGATGGCAATACAAACAAACCTGTAGTAAACAAAACCTTAACTCACATCATTCCATATATGTAACGGAAAATACAATTTAATAGAATATGGGAAATAGAACTTCATACTTTGGTATTACTATCATTTTATTTTCTGGCACTGTTTTGTTGTTGTTTAAATGTGTTTCATTGGCATAATTAAAATTGATTTTCTTACTTTCAAATTTTGCTGGTAAAATCAAATTTATTTATTATCTATTTTATAATTTTTAGTTAAAGTATAAACCGGATGTCGAGAAGAACTTTAACCAATTGGAAAAAACTGTTTCCTGTGAATTCGGCTTTTCAAATATTCATTAATGTATACATTAATTACTTTCAATTTTTAGGTTTAATTAGCAATTGACATCTACGCAAAAGCGGGACAACTAGTATAGCCGTAATTATATGTTAAAACAGATAATTCATGAAAGGGACTTATATAAGCTGCCATGGAGCCTAAATAAGATCTCAGGGAGCTTAAATAAGCTACCGGGGAGCTTATATAAGGTCTCTAATTAAGATAGATAATTAGTAATATAAATATTTATTTTTATTTATTTTTAATAGTTTTTTCGTTTTTATCATAAAATTTTAAACATTTTGATGCATTTTGATACTACTTTTCATCCTTCACCACAGTAATATTAGAATTACAATTTTTAACATTGTAATGAAGCGTGTTCTTGTTTGCCACGGCAGAATTTAAATTGCCACGACAAAAAGATGCAGAATTTAATGAAGATTTTAAATCTGTTGTTAGTTTACCGTTACACGATCACAGATTTTGCTACTTTAAATATTACTAATTTTAAGTTTTTAAATTTGTTGAAAGACCTTATTTAAGCTCCTTTGGGGGTTTAAATAAGTTCTTTCCGTAGTATAAATCTAAATTTTTGTTCCACGGAGCTTAAATAAGCTCCTTGGGAGCTTAAATAAGCCCCTGGGGGCTTAAATAAGCCCTCGCCTGCTAACTGAAGTTGACGATGAGCGTGAATGAACAGTATTCACCTCTACTGTATTCATTGAATATTTCCTACATTTAAAAAAATGCTTATTGGTTGGTGTATTGGTAATTGTTTCTTTTTTCATCCATTTAATTGCCAATTGTTGACACGTGAACCATGCCCACAATCACAAAAATATATGATGCGAAATATATTTTTAAAACATGGTGCATCAATGCATCATTCATCATTACCGATTAAATGGCGCTAAGAATATCGAGGAAAGTCAGCCGAGTCAACAGGACTATCTATGTCAATTGATTATGATTCAATGATTACACGAAGTATATAAACATGTTTTATATTTACTACTTTGTAACAGTAATAAATATGAAGTTCACACCAAAATGAAAATAGGTGAACTACTTTCTTCATATCAAAAGTAAAAAGAAATTTATTATCGCATGTCAATTTCTCTCTCAAAGCCAGATTGCTGTCAACCAAAATGAATGAATTCTCATTTCCAAATAACAGAATTAAATTACATTAAATTGTACAGGCGTTTTTTGTGCCATTTCTACCAGTTGCATCCAGCTTTGCGGTTTCATTCGGCGTTTATGATAATGATGATACCTAAAGACTATTTTAATTTTAGATGTGCATGATACGTCAGACGTTGATCCATCAGATATCTTTTTACGTGGTTACTGCTGAGTAGTGTCAAAAGAAATCTCTTCTCGGATATATGCATAGTTAGGTAGGCATTCGTGGTTTTTCATTCAATGAAATGCAGAGTTGATGTTTCACTGTTTACTTCTGTTTGTTTGATATCACAGGACAATCACGCTCCCAGTCATTAACCACATGGAGTTCACAGCCAAAATTACACACACTGTACTTGCACCGTACATACTCGCGTAATATTATCCAAACATATCACTATCACGAAGAAAAATAAAAACTGTACGAACAGAGAGCAACAGTCAGCTCGATAAAACAACAAAATGTATGTAAACCGAAAGAACCCCTTATTTTATACCGACATGACAATTGGGTTGCAGCAGTACCAATTGGGGTCAACAAATCATTTCAAGCAAAATTTTGAACTTAAAATATTATTTCTATTGCGTTTGCGTATAAAGTGTTTTAGAAATAATCAAAAAACATTTGATCAAAAAGCCATTAATTGTAACAATGAAACTGTTCATGTTCAATGTTTCTTTTGTTGGGAAGTTGAAAAAGAAAGTCAGTAAACTACTTCCCATTATCCCATTCTATAAAAGAAAATCGCAGATTCATCACTACATCGTAAATAGCCATATTTTTACATGACACAACAATTACAGGCAACAACAATAAACTTCCGATAACGATAAGCTGTTATATACGTAATTTTCTACAGGAACATCACGGACGATGCCACGGCCCTGAAAACTACAACCGCATTGAGCTCATCGGATAAATGTAAACTAAAAAACACATATTAGCTTTTCATGGCACACACTCGTCGCATAATACCCGATTTTGCTTAATCCTAGCAAAATTACATGAATTACTACACCTGCATGTGTTGGTCGTACAGAACTGTGCATTATGATAGACTCGGCCGAACAAAAATGCATACTATACCAAATAACCGGTCGTAAATCCAACAGAAAAAAACAAATGGAGCCCACATGTACAAACGAGCGAGCGTAATACACACACACAAACAAAACACTTATACTCCCAAAATGAAAACAAAAAATCTATCTCCTCTCACATCTCTCTTGTCCTAAAAGTTAACGTGAGCGAGAGTGATCGATTTGTAAAATTGCCTGCGAAGAAATTGTTGTTGCTGGAGCTCTTTGCTGGCGTTGCTCATTTAAAACAGCTTATTAACTCCAGTAGTATATGTACTTGTACTACGCTGTTACGCTTGCTTTTCTTACAAGCCGCACATGCACTTACATAAATTCATACATAAACAAGTTGCATACTAACAAGAACCAGAACGAACCCTTTAAATTATTTTCCCATTCTCGAAAGCAATCTTCAACTTCAACTTTACAAGGAAACACTTGCAAAAACATCCAGTACATTGTTTTACATATCTAAAACGCAGTCGACAACAGACAAGACCAGTAGCCTGTAGAAATTTTTACGCTACCTCAGCATCGATTGACTAAACAGGGCTATTCCTTACCTGTTGTAAAGTAAAAGCAAGAAATTAACATAAATTTTTCACTTCCAATTATTATATAAGTGTGTGTGCATAAGATGTTTTAAAGCTTTGCAATACTCTATATACAGTATAAGCGAATGCGAATACACTTGGTGGCTATTAACTATCTTGTACATGGCATTGGATTACTAATCGTTAGATCAGTATCAAGATATAAAGAAAAATATGAAACCACGAAAATTTTAAAATATGCCAAGGATTAGTCGTAATCGTCTATGAAAGTGAATGTGCAGCATTGTGTAAGTACGCCAATCTGACAGGCAGCGCAATTTTCTCAAAGCTGTAAGTTCATCGACAAGTAGGGTGTGATTTTATGAGGATTCTTGTTGCTATCCAAAGTCAAAAAGTGACAGCGTGATATTATGATGGTAATCAACAGAGGTATTGCATTGGGGCAACAAGTGATTTCTCAATTTGAGGTTCAACTGTTGTGTCAAAACGCATAGCAAACTTCGCATCGTCCGATAGTCTGATTTGCATCTTCTTCCCTGAATGTTACGACTGACTCTTGCGTGATTTCATACGTCATCATCATTGTTAATGATCGTGAGTGCGTGATTGATATGAAGGTTGCAATTTAGCAGACATTCTATGCAAACGTTATGAGGCCATACGAGGCTGTGAACTTCTTAAATTCTTGTGAGAACACTTCTTGTTAAGTGATGTGACAATAAGCTAACTCCTCACTTCAATGGCACAGTCATTCTCGTTTTCCAGGAATTAGGTGCCTACCTATTTTGCATGACAAAAGTGGCGACCCACTTTGCCCTATGCAGAGATTAAATCACCGGTTCAGTCGCAAAAGCTTACAGTTCAACAACATTTTTAACATATTCGTTGTGATTTTATCTTGAATCCTATTATTAATCTATCTTATTTGGTTACGTGACAAAGGGAAACAGATATAGTGTGTGTGACAGTGCTGTTTATACACTCCACACTCCATATCGTTTATAACTTTATTGCACAAAACAAATATTTGCCCCTCAATAATAATTTACCTTGGTTGAAGTGTTTGTGTTAGTTATTAAAGAGGACGCTTTTGTGCGCAACTTGCTAAAATATTGAATTATAGCGTACACACTTGTCGGAAATTAAAATTAACTAATATTTTTGTTTCGTAATTAACTTGCAATTGCTAATTGCAAAATAATTTAATTGAGCGACTTATTGTGTAAAAGTAAGTCCGCGTTTTTACAATCATCATCATGGGATACTTGTCATGTATCAGAGCTCCTCTTAGAGGAGCCAGTCGTGCTATTTTTTCACGACAGAAGATCAACAGTCCTTTCCATGTCCGTAAATATGCAAGTAATGTTGATTACAAACCAATTAGGAGCGTTCTGGTTGCAAACAGAGGTAAGTTGTCAACCAAATAATTATAATGGTAGTTATTTTATAGAGGGAAGTTGTACTGACATAAATGTTTTTGAACAAAGAGGGAAATCGCCATTAGAGTGTTTCGAGCATGCAGCGAAATGGGGATTCGTTCTGTTGCCATTTACTCGGAACAGGACAAAATGCACATGCACCGGCAAAAAGCAGACGAGTCATATTTAATTGGAAAGGGGTTGGAACCGGTTCAGGCTTACCTGAATATACCGGAAATCGTACAAATTGCAAAGGTAACCTTTAGGGACGAGAGTAATTATACGACAGAGTGGAATGCTAAACTAACCATAATGTGGCTCTGAATAAGAAATGTGGAATTTGTATACAATTCATAGGACAACCATGTTGATGCAATTCATCCTGGTTATGGCTTTCTTTCTGAAAGATCAGACTTTGCTCAAGCCGTAAATGATGCAGGACTCCGGTTTATTGGTCCAAGACCTGAGGTTGTGAGACAAATGGGCGATAAAGTCGCTGCGAGAGAAGCTGCTATTGCCGCAGGTTTTATCCAAAATAATTATATGTCGAGATAACTTTTATGACCATGTGAGCTTATTGGTCATGCTAGTTTTATGCCATTTATACCACAGGAGTTCCAATTGTTCCTGGAACCGACAAACCGGTTACGACAACCGAGGAAGCAGTTCAATTTTGCGAACAATATGGCCTTCCTGTCATTTTTAAAGCTGCATACGGTAATTCTTGAAAATATACTTTCCATTCTAAAACTAAAATTTGAGCCAAAAAAGTTCTTATTTTGTAAATTGTATTAAATTCCTTGACAGGTGGAGGGGGTCGTGGTATGAGAGTCGTACGGAAAATGGAGGCATGTTCTTTACGTCAAAATTTTATTCACATTTTCATACTTTTTCTATTTTCAATAATTTTCAATTTTGGTTCGTATAGGAAGTCTCAGAAATGTTCAGATTGGCGTCTTCAGAAGCTAAAGCAGCATTTGGTGACGGATCCATGTTTATTGAAAAGTTTATTGAAAGACCAAGGCACATTGAAGTACAGCTTTTAGGAGATCAGGCTGGAAACGTTATTCATTTATATGAAAGAGATTGTTCGGTTCAAAGGAGGCACCAGAAAGTTGTAGAAATCGCTCCCGCTCCAAATTTGGACCCTGCAGTATGTAAAAAATGTTACAACTAAATAGTTACAATTAAATGTATTTGCGTTACGAATTTTCTCAATTTAATATTTTTATTTGCTTTAAGGTTCGTGATCGAATGACAGCGGATGCAGTTAAACTCGCTAGACATGTCGGGTACTCCAATGCAGGAACTGTTGAGTATCTTTTGGATAGCAAAGGAAACTACTTCTTTATTGAAGTGAATGCCAGACTCCAAGTAGAACATACCGTTACAGAAGAAATTACTGGGTAACTGGATTTTTTCTACGTTACATTTTAAATACCGATAGTATTGATCGTAGGTACACTTTTATATCATTAAACCTTCACCGTCATCCGCAAAAACACTTTAAATGCACTTGCTATTTTGTGTAACCAAAAAAAATAATTGACTTTTAATGAATGACACAACCCAAATTTCGTATTTCGCTGATCTGCAGCGTCATGTTCAACAACTTACAGGGCTACATTTGACGTTGCAATGCGATTCCTACACGAGTGTCCGTGGGAGCGTCTTACAGAAATGAGGAAGATAATGCCTAACATTCCATTTCAAATGTTGCTTCGTGGCGCTAATGCTGTTGGATATACAAACTACCCCGACAATGCTGTATTTAAGTAAGTCATCGGGAAGTTATTTTATGCAATAATTTGCGCATGGTTTTACTGTGCTATTTACATTAATAATTATTTTAAAATTATTTTTGTGTAGATTTTGTGAGTTGGCACAAAAAAGTGGCATGGACATCTTCCGTGTTTTCGACTCTTTAAATTATCTTCCAAATTTAATTTTGGGTATGGAGGCTGCAGGAAAAGCTGGAGGTGTTGTTGAAGCAGCCATTTCGTACACCGGTGATGTTTCAAACCCAGACAAGAAAAAGTACGATCTGAAATATTATTTAAATTTAGCTGACGAGCTAGTGCGAGCAGGCACTCATGTACTCTGCATCAAGGTATTTTTTCTTTTACTATTTTCAAATGTCCACACAGCTCTTTAAATGAATTTATGAGCACCGCGCTTGAGAAGACCTCAAATATTATCAAGTATTTAATGTCTCGGGGATTTTTCTTTTACTATTTTCAAATGTCCACACAGCTCTTTAAATGAATTTATGAGCACCGCGCTTGAGAAGACCTCAAATATTATCAAGTATTTAATGTCTGGGTGACTTCATTTGGTTTCCCTGTGTAGGATATGGCTGGATTGTTAAAACCCCAAGCCGCTAACCTTCTCATTACAGCCTTGCGAGACCGCCACCCAGACGTTCCAATTCACGTTCATACCCACGATACCTCAGGTGCTGGTGTTGCTTCCATGATTGAATGCGCCAGAGCTGGTGCTGATGTTGTTGATGTTGCTGTGGACTCCATGTACCGGAATGACTTCTCAGCCATCAATGGGTGCGCTAGTCGCCTCCCTCCAAAACACTGAACATGACACCAAAATGAGGCTGGAAGACATTAGCCATTATTCCTCATATTGGGAACAGACTCGTAACTTGTATGCCCCATTTGAATGTACAACGACTATGAAGTCTGGAAATGCTGACGTGTACATTAATGAAATTCCTGGTGGACAGTACACTAATTTACAATTTCAAGCATATTCGCTTGGTTTGGGAGCACAGTTTGGAAAGGTTAAGGAGGCGTACGCTGAAGCCAATCAATTGTTAGGAGATGTTATTAAGGTAAGCAGATGTAAAGAATGTCACAATGTTGTGATATTGCGTCATTGTTCAAGCATTAAGTGTTAATTGTCAAATCCCAATAATGGAAACGTTTCCAATTATTCCAATTCACTTGTTTAGGTAACACCGTCCTCAAAAGTGGTCGGTGACTTTGCCCAGTTCATGGCACAAAACAAGTTATCTGCTCAAGACGTAATGGATAAGGCTGAGGAGTTGAGTTTCCCTAAATCTGTTGTGGAGTTCATGCAGGGTAGTATNAAGTTATCTGCTCAAGACGTAATGGATAAGGCTGAGGAGTTGAGTTTCCCTAAATCTGTTGTGGAGTTCATGCAGGGTAGTATTGGTCAACCACACGGTGGATTTCCTGAACCCCTTCGTTCAAAGGTCCTTTTTTGTAGAATCTCTGTTCTCACTTTTAAAATATTGACATGGCACACATTCTCATATTACTTACTATATATATGTGTTTAGATACTGAAAGGTCTGCCTCCCATAGACGGACGTCCCGGTGAACATCTTCCTGCTTTTGATTTTGATAAAACTAAGGAAGAATTGATTGAAAAATTTGGTCCCCGCATAAAGGATATTGATGTTATGAGTTATGCAATGTACCCACAAGTAGCAACGGATTTCTTCGAGTTCCGCGATACATTTGGGCCTGTCGATAAGCTAGAAACTAGAGTGTTTTTGGTTGGACCCAAGGTTGGTAGAGGAGTTCGAAACAACTATTGAGAAGGGGAAAACGCTGCATTTTAAAACACTGGCTGTTGCAGCTGATCTGACAAAGAACGGTCTCCGGGAAGTTTTCTTCGAGTTCAACGGTCAATTACGATCCGTTTTTATTAAAGACAAAACCGCAGCAAAGGTACATCCAACAGCACAACTTTGATACGATATGTATGTTTCATACAAGAGTAGTTATTATCAAGATGATAAACGTTTTTATAAAACTTTCAGGAGCTGCATATTCATCCAAAAGCTGAAAAGAAAGATAAAAACCAAATTGGTGCACCCATGCCCGGCACAGTTGTGGAAGTTCGAGTTAAAGAGGGAGACAAAGTTGAAAAGGGCACTGCTCTTGTAGTTTTATCAGCCATGAAAATGGAAATGATTGTACAAGCTCCTCTCACTGGAGTCATTAAGAAATTACACATAGATAAAGGAATGAAATTAGAAGGGGATGACTTAATTATCACAATGGAATAATTTTTTTTACTGTGCCTTATCTTTTAAAAAGCAGAGTGCTTTATTTCAGGTCTTCCAGGTATACCGAAACGTCAAAGTGCTTTAACACGTAGAGATCCATTTTAAGGTTTTAAATGAACAATTATGTAGCTGAGTACAAATCACGACATTACGTGTCATGATATAAATACGATGCTTTAAGTTTCTCATTCAGTCAATATGTCTCACATCAAATTGTGGAAATTAGTACATGTAATCTAATTAGTTAGTAAATTAGTCCTCCTCAAAGTCTTCAACGAACTCTCTATTTTAACCTGTGATTTTATGGTTCTAAGCGTGAATGCCAAATCCTATAGTACGTCACTATGTATGGTGATACAACGTATACGTGATTTCTCCCTAGTGAGTGCTGCTGTAATCTTAACAATCTTAAATAGAATTTTAACATAAATAAATAGTAGTAAATAACGTAAAAATAGCGGAAGTTTAATTAACGCTTTGCCTTGACTGTCCTGTCCCGTTCTTGTAAAATCAATTCGATTTACAAAACGTTTTACACATTTCTCTGAGTGAGTGCTCAAAAAATGAAAGGTTTTTCAATGTTTTTGAAAATTCGTCGTTAAATAGATTTTTTGCCTATTTTATGGTATTCTCTTTTTTTAAATATGAAATGATATAGATTTTAAAGTTGATTTTAAAAAACTTAATAATTTGGGAGCAATTTTAAAAATGCGATATGCCATTATAGACAATTTTTAAACTATATTTAACTGCACATTGTCAAAACATTTATCCTTTCTTTTTGGAGCACTAATGAGAAACGTAAAAGTATGTAACTCAAATCAACGGCCATATAAGTCTTCAGCCTTCTTTTCCCAAAGCGAAGCGTTAATTATCCTCTCTTAAAATACTCTGAAATGTAAAACCTATTCCCTATTCCTGCCTTTTTCTATTATGATAATAATAGACTTGCCATTAGTTGATAGCTGAATACAGTAACATTTTAAACGGCTACAAAAGCGTTAAACTATCTAGCACTAGTTACACTAATATA
>JAHZNE010001820.1:0-12480 GCA_027744055.1 Callyntrura sp. NNG-2020
CTTTTTACCTTCCGGGCTTATTTCCTGCCGGGCTTTTTGACCCCGCCGGGCTTTCTTCCTCCCGGGCAATTCACCTAGACCCGGTATATACTACCCGAAACAAACTGAGTGCGTTGATTTTAATTACTTGGGTTACAGGACTGAGTCGTACTAAATATTTTAGCAAGTGAATATAACACAAGTTTACTTCAAGCAGATTTACATATTTAATTGTTATTAATGAAGCTGGTATGAGCTTTCCGGTTAGCAATAAAGAAACCAAACCGTGTCATGGAGAAAATGACATTTACCATTGTACCATGAAGTTACAGTACTACTTGTAGTATGTACTAGTAAACGTAAGTGAAATGTACGTTGCATAATATGATGCGTGTCGCTTACCGTAGTCTCTCTAATACAAACTACATCGAAAATTTTGCCCTTTTGTAACCAAGGACGACTGCAGTAAATTATATAACCCTTACATATTTAAAGTTTGTCTTGCCTACCAAAGTACATTATTACGTAGCCTGCTAAGCGATTTTTGGATTCTATGTACTGACTGATCATGTGTATCAAGAAGCAGGGAGAAAAGAGTTATTGTAGCTTCAAAACTTTGTTTAAATAATTTGCACAATTATACGTTACCGTATACCCATCTTGTACATTGTTCACACGTTACACATTACAAATTGATGGGGTTGCTGATATTCGTCCATCCCAAAGGTTTTTGAGTTTTTGCAATTCAGAATTTTGTTGAGACCTGTTGCTCGCAAAGGTGTGCAGATATCTTGTAAAACATGCATTACAATTGACAAACTTAAATACACTAAAAATTAATTTTTCTTCGCAGGAATTTCAATAAGTATAGGATGATCCGTCGTTGAGTAGGAATAATATGTCGGTGCTTGGTTGAGTATGGATTTTTATCCCACCTCAACAGCAACCAGAAAAAATATAGCAATCAGAAAATTTGAATATAAATGCTTTTTAATATTTTCAAAAACAACATTTTAAATGTCAAAAAGTGAACCTGACATTATTCCTGCATTAGGAGAGTTTGCCAATTACGATTTTGACTTCAGCTATAATATCAGTCAGTATCGTAGTCGTATAGTAAGAACTGCTTGTTGAAAAGAGAATACGGTATTTTATAATACTTTTTGTATTTAATTTTTTTTACTTTCAGTCATTTTACTTCAACGTCGTCAGTGCATCAACAACACAACTGATCTGGCCATTTGTAGCCAATTTTTATACCATACTACATACAAGTGTTATACTGCTTTTTTTGCTTTCACTTACCAACCCCGGAGAACGATGTATGTTAAATCAATAACAAAGCTATCTAAAAGGTAACAGCACGCAGTTTCCGTTCTCTTTCATAATGATATATTGCCTCACTATAGATTTACTTGCGTTAAACCACAAGCCGATAATGATAAAGTCGACCGCCCTGCTGAAGCCCATAAATTTTGAAGGATCAGACCGACGATCAGAGTGGCAGAGAAAGTGGAAGGGAGACATATGAGAAAATTTATAAAAAATCTTAGAGGTTCCCATCTTTTCTCCTTCATACCATACAGCTGCACCTTTGTTCAAAGCATTAGTGTAGAGACATCGTTTCTTGTGAATCTCATACCCATCCTGTAAGATTTGTATCCAAAAGGCTTTAGCCGGGATAACGTATGAAATGAAAAATACGTATTCTTCGAACACGTATTCTTTGCTGTGCAGTTCACGCCGCATTGTGTTCCGTGCGGTTAGAGTTAAAAGCATCAGAATCATAAACGGAGGAGGAAGGCTATTTTCAATGTGAAAGCTAATATATACATATCTACATTAAAGATATGGATTTTATGAAGTATCTACACACACTTTTAAGATAAGCAGTTGTAGTTGTAACGGAATCTTGGGTTAGTTAGTGGCATGGAATCGCATAAATACACACCTTTGTAAATAATATTTTCGTAAAAAAGTATGATCTTCTGAGCATCTATTCCGTTCTACTCCATTTTCCCTATTATCTTCCTGATGGTGATATGATGATCTTGCTTAAACCTATTTGAATCAACCGATCACGCAGATCATGGTCAAAGTTGGCATACTTACACAAGTACTAATTATCAAAGAGCATCTTGCAAAGCCTCGAAAATTAGTTTTAATTTGCAGCAAACTTTTTGCAGTTGCAGATGGTGGGCTTTCAAATTACGGTGATGGTATACAGACGAACAACACTAGGTAAAGGTACGTGATCTTTTTTAGAGGACCAAAATAATTCGGATGTTTAATGAAATACGCAATTTCTACTTTATATTCAAATATTGCGCTAGATGTTCACCACTCACATTTGCTGTATATACGTATATATATTCCATTAATATCAACTATAATTAAAATAATCAAAAGTAATAACAGGCATTGTGTTGTGCTATCTCATAATCAGTGAATAGCTGGTAGCATAAGATTACGTCTACGACCTACAGACAGTGTTCATACAGTTGTACAACAAGTTAAAACATGAAACGAGGTAACCCAAATCAGTCCTCTATACGACTTTGTCATTAAAACATAACAACAAACTAAATGATGCTCTTAAAATGTTGTCGTTATACACACTCACTGACTATTGGAAAGTTGAGTACTTCAATAACCCTTAAGTTTACTCGATTTTTTCTTTCTTTCATATTCGAAAATGCATTCCACTACCTCATATTCATGCGTTTCATTCAGACTGGCACAGATAAAAAAGTTCGTTTCCTCACCACGCGTTTAAAAAATTAACTCGCATACCTATAGGCATCCCACGCCATCGTTATCTGTCGTTAGTCGTTACCGTGTATGTACACTTGGGGAATGCCGAGTAAAAAAAGGTTTATTTCATTGCACCTCACCACGCGTTTAAAAAATTAACTCGCATACCTATAGGCATCCCACGCCATCGTTATCTGTCGTTAGTCGTTACCGTGTATGTACACTTGGGGAATGCCGAGTAAAAGAAGGTTTATTTCATTGCAGCCCTGCCAGAGCCTGTAAATTCAATGTGTGCAACCAGATAGAAAGTATGTGTTTCTCTGCGAACCTCACGTTATATCCGTTCTCCTGCTAACCTCCTGCTTCCTTAAAAGACCTGTGCTTTGGAGAGTTAGGTTTTCAATGACGAGTTGATGATTCCTTTTCGGGTCTTTTTCCTGATAGTCCGTGAAATGTATGCACTGTGCACGACGGCAGAAAATCTAAAAATGCTTACATCAGCACCTATAGATGAGTACGGCGTACTACCATAAGGTTTTATGCATGTTCACCTCGACCGAGGAATAAAAAGTAAGGATGGAGTTTATCCCTCTATACGAGCAGGAGTTGTTGTGTCTCTGTTAATGATGTAAAAGTGACAAAGATTTATGATGCTACCATTACTACCGTTGTTATGATGCCACCTACGTCCAACTTTGCCGTGCAAGCCATTATAGTATTATTTATTAGGTAATAGGTATGCTGAATCTGGTAACAATAGCAATAAAACAGCACGTATAAGTACAGCACACTACGTATATTACTACATCAACCACGACTGCGGGCAACACCTCCGACTTAATTTGATGCCATGTGCTTACAGCTTACTAAATCGGGCTTATTTTCACTGTTAATGCAAGAAAGAGACAGTCATTGAAACACCAAAAACTTTCTAGTTACCTTTCTCGGGTTATTCTCTTTATAATAGTAAATAGGTTAAGGTTGTGGAGATATTATTGCATTTTCTGATTCTCCAAACTTTCTTTTCGTTGGCAGTTCATGTGTGCACATGCAGAGAGAAATTAGTGCTTTGAGAATGATGTTGTAAATGTACAGTTTTTATTGCTAGTTTTTATCTTCCTCTGCTAAAACCAACTCGATAAAAAGTTTCTCAAGTTTAAAAAGTGGTAGTTAGTGGTTCTTCACTTTAATATCGTATACTATTTTCGGAAACCAGTGTGATATTAAGTAATGTCCCTAAACACAGTCGTAGAAACTATGGAACGTGGTACGGAGCAAAAATGTAACAAGTCACATAAAAATGTAATAAGACATGTCACATGCACATACACATATGACATAAGGCAAACTCTCGGGAAATGTTGAAAATTAATCTGCCTTTAATAGTGCCAATGATGACAAAGACGTGTAGCAAGCAACTAAAAGAACCTGAGACCCGATTTAGCAACGTTTTGCAATTAAGTCAAAGTGCAAAGCTACATTTCAAAAATATTGAATATATGAAATTTTGGAATGTTAGTAAAGCGTTTGTGGTTCATTCATTGCTATCAGAGACTCAAAATGATGAGTTAGAATAAGTCATGTATGTGGATATAGCGTTTCTAATAAATTCTGGGGTACATAGAATTTTGTTTGGCCATCTTCGCAAATAATCAATATAGAAGTCTGAATTTGAAGCAATTTTTTATATTGTTAATGTTTGATAAATTCATAGTAGCAAGAAGATATTTGCTTTTAGGTTGTGAAAGCATTAGTTTGTGCTTCTTTGAGCAAACGCTATGGGTTATCATTATCATGTGGCTTCCCTATCATAGATTCATCTTGTTTGAGCTGTCTGACGGTTTTTAGTAACGTACACTGTGTATATGCCATTGAATGTTGTATTTTTTTGGTAATATGATATCACAGCTATGGTGTTAATGTAAGCGCGCACGAGAAATAGCTCACATTCTGCTTAAATATTAAACATGAGAGCGTAGCAAAAATAAATTATAAGTAAAAAATGTCATCCAAAGAACTAGAAATAGGTAAAGTTCCGAGAATACTAGAGGCATTTCCACGTTGTATCGCTAGAGATAAGCGTTGAATAAGATAAAAGCGGGATTTGTTGTCACCAGAAGTTGCGACTAATATTTAGCTTTACAAAATGGTATATACCATGCAATTATGATATATACTATTTCTCACACAAATCCAAGATAATTCAATCAAAGCCACATGAAATCATTACACGCCTCTGTCAGTATAATTTTAAACTATACCCACTTACTTTTATACATGCCTATAAAACGAATCAAATGTTTATTTTCATACATCTTAAAATTGTTTACCTCGCATCATTCTTATATAAAAATTTGGAAACGCAAATCAAATAAAAATCGCACCTCGCACACTGCAAGTGCAACTATCATCTGCATGGTAACAGCAAGTTAGCTTGTAAAAATGATTGGTGCTCCAGTTCGGTTTCACCTTTCACCATTGGTTGTGTTAATATTTGCATAATAGCATATTTACAATAAAAGAAACACTAGTCACAATGACTCACCGGCCCACAGGGCATAGAAGTTACAAGCTATTTATTGCATGTGTTGTTTTAGCCTAGGCAAACCTATTGTAACGATGGTAAACTTATAAATTTTATGCCCTATGGGCCGATAGTCCATCCATACTACCGCTGTAAAAATCCTTAACAATGTTCATGAAATGTATGAAACTTTCATTTTCATTGAATCCCCTGTTTTGCCCAAATGGAGCTATCCAACTAGTTGTTGCTTTTATGTGATGATTATGATGTATCCTGCATGCTGAAAAGGACACGGTTTGTTATTTAGATGTCAAATTCCCTCATAGGGATAGTAATTGTAATAATACCTTCCATAAAACTGTATATCCGTTACGTCCCTCCACTTAATCTTTTTTGCACGTTCTCTGTTAATATAAAATGAAGGAAATAACATATATTACCATACAAAATACCGACTCACATCGTACTAGTTTCAGTTATACGCATGAGCTCCACGAGTAATGGAGTAAGAAATAGTTGATGTAGTGTAGTAAAAATATCCTTATAGAATGTAATGATAACAATTTGACCGTTATTGTATTGTGTTGTTATTGCGTTTACACTGACGATACTCTTAGCATTTCCGTTGCTGTAGGGCTGTTGATGGTATCCCTTCTTTTTTCACATGTCTATTTTCCCACTTGCTATGACTCTGCTAATTCCGCAAGCTGTAAAGTTACTACAGCAATGATCTTGAAGCTTTATTACGCAATTGAGCTTATAAGTGCTGGATGGACTGTAGAGAACCGAAGTCGAAGACATGGACACATATATGTACATTGGTACATGTTTTCGTGAAATGTTGGTTTTCCTTTTAAACAATGATTTTCGTCCCTTGCCTTCATCTGTACATGACAATGCTTGTACATCGAGCATTTTCCCTTTCTGAAGCAGATTCCCATCAATTTAACGTGGTAAAGGTCTTGACCCAAAAAGTTAAACACGCCCAAAATCAGAAGTGTCTTGAAATACAGACAGCTCTGTATATATATTTAGTACGTGAAGAATTCAAGACAAAAACTAATTTCAAGCACGTCTCTGTATCTAATTTTTGTACCGCTCATTTTTCTCCTTCGTAAGAATTTATTGTATAGTTAGAGCCACTTCTCATTTAGAAATGCCCAAAGCCAAATGTGTAATGGTCAAATGAGTGTATGAACAAAAAAGGTGGAAAAAGCTAAACCAACATAAAATGCACAAGCATGGAAGGGGAAAGAAGAAAACTGTACAAAAAATAACATGCATAACTTTTTTGTGGAGTTCTTTCTCAATCTCCCTTTGCTGTCATGACTCGTTGAGCTGGTAGGTAGAGTCTAGAGAATTGCAAGAGTACGTATGCCAAGAAAGACTTAAGTTCATACAGTTCTTTGAAGGAGTCAGAGAGAAAGTTTAAAAGTAAATATTCACGTAAAATCCAAATCTTGCTTTCGTTGTTTCATGGTGTTTTCACTGTTTCAAAATGTTTCATTCCTTGCATTCGTGAAGTTCTAGTTTTTTCAGTTAATCCGCTTTTCTTTTTCTTGCATTACCGTCATGTGTCTGAAACTGAAATCTGGGTCTATTTTAGAGTAATGTAAAATGTATGAGAGAGTAGTAGTGGAAACTCACTATTTGACGTAAAAGTGTGAGTTCCGAAAGCGGAAATGCTGTAACATTCATACATACATGTAATTGTGGTGCATACCATTGTCCTAGATTTAAGACTGAAAAATTGATGATAACTATCTTGATTGAATGCAAATAGGGAGTACCACTGCCACATTGTACACAGCACTTCGGACCACAAGGTTTTTTCAAAGCCGCTGCTCAATTTCTTTCTAGTCGATGCACAATTTCAACTAGTAATTTATATTGTAGTGCCCATATAATTTTCCCTGAAAGTGGTAATAAATTAGACTAAATTGGACTATCATATTTTGGTAGTTCATTCAGTATTCTGTTCCTTGTCTAGATTTATCTAGATACATATATAAATTATATACTTTTAAAATTACAGGTATTACGTTTATGTATTGTCACTCCTTTTAGGTCTATATTGCACAGGAAGCTGTGCTAATATATTTACGCCAGCATTTTAGCATTACGGCGGACCTGAATGTTGTATAGTTGTATCTATCTGTATCAGGCATGAAACAGAAGCTATATAGGCTATACTGTAAATTGCAAAAAGTGTATAGCCAAATTGTAAAACCCAATTTCATTTTGATCACTTAACTTGCGCAATTCAATTTGTTTATAATGCGTCTATATTGACAATTAGATACTTGAAAGTTATTTCTATTTCCGTGCATTTGCGTTTACTTTACGGTACTACAAAAGTAGAAAATAGGACGTTTACAAAAGTACTAGTTTTCCAATTCCATTATTTGAGTTAAGAAAAATGACGAAAGATTGATACTTTCATTGGAGACTAATCCACAGAACCCGATAAATGGTGGGATTTAAATCCAATTGTAAATGTTTAGTAGGATGGATAATTGCATTTTAATGACATCAAAGTATTTTGTGCTCAAGGGGAACGTCAAAAACGCATAACAGCCTTCTAAGAAGAGACGCAACTTTCTGTTCTAAACAGAAAGTTCTTGTTTAAGAATGAAACAACTGCCTAACTGTGAAAGTTCTCTTATCTTTTGACAAAAACATGAGAATGCTGGGGCTCTTGGAAAGGTAAAAAGCTACTGAACGTACTTTTTATTGCTTTGTTGCATGAAGTGCTTTCAAGAAGCACAGTTAATTGTACTTTCTGTAAAAACTTACAAAGCATGCCAAAGACCACAAGCTAAATAACAATGTTGACGTGCACACAGGTATGTACTAAATGAAACTGGCGTAATTGCAAAGAATGGCGAGTTAACTGAAAGATTACGATTAATTTTTGCTGAGCTTCTTAAATGAACCCCTGTAAACTCAACACTTTGAGTGAGTCGTCACACAATATACGGAGATGCAATAGCTTACAGAAATTGCTTTCACCTTTCCGTGATTCTCTTATTGTGCCCCACAAACGCCTCCCGACTCGAAATACAAAAATATTTCGAGTCAACTCCATAAACATGTTTGAATGGGTGCTAATACATAATACATAACGTGTACCGATGCAATAAAAATGCTTCCACCTCCCATTCTAGCGAGGGAATTTATACCTTATGTATGAGTAGTCTTTCAATTTTTTGCTGAGTTTAATACATATTTTCTTAGAAACCGTCACACAATTTATAAAATGAAAGAAAATAATAGAATCCTTGTGTTATAAGGAAACTGTATCGCTACATCGTGCCACACTCAACTCATCTGCAGTCAACACACATAACACTGACTTTGAATAATGTTATTAAAATTCTTAATATTGATGGTTTATGGTTTAAAATTGGAACATCTGTCAAATAGTGAAAAACTGCGTATGAAGTTTGAGATTTCACTTGGGGGACAACAGGGGACAAACTGAAAAGTGTTGCATTCAATTAAATGCATTTCATATATTTATGAGATTACATGTTTCACAACATAGTCTATCTGTCAATCAACAAAAACAGTATAACAGAAAGAGTGAATGTATTCATTAAACCTCAAAAGCTTTCCAATAATTCGATATTTAGTGAAATTTATTTGCGAACCCTACAGTCAGTCACCGAGAGTGCTTATGTTCCAATGGTGAGCTATAAATAGATAGTTGAATTAAATTTAATTGCGAAAAGGTACATATAACGATATTATCCGATATAAAAAACAACAAGTCAGTTTGGTTTGTTGCTTTTGGAGAAAGTCAAATATTTTTTACTAGTTATTCCATAGAAAAACACCTTTAGGGGTACTTTGATCTATATATAATAACTTTTTCAGGGTGATCTTGTGCGAAGGTCTTTATGTCCTCTTCCGGTTCCCTTGCTCATATGAAGCTACTTACTGTAAATAAATATGCACTCCCATTTAAATTCTTATCACTTTATATATATGGTATACTGCCTAACGACTCCGACGACTCCGATGTATCCTTTTATTTAAAATGTAATCCCCCTATTCAGGTAAGGTATATGGATACTTTTGTCAAGTGCTTATTAGTACACTTGACTCTTAACACCACTATATTAATGAACTGTCATACTGTTTCAAAAGGCTGAGCTATGAACTATTATGAGTTTATGTGAGTTTGTACTATTAAACGACAGACATTTTGCTGTAATACCTTCATCCCGGTGCAATAACGTACATTATAGACAAAGGTAACGTAAAACCTAACTGTTCACAGACTGTGCTTTTATGAAGACGAGTTTTCCACTGAATGAAGCAATGCTATGGCATGAAACTGCTTTCACCTAATCCTATAATGTATATACTCCCCCAATTTAATGGAATTAAGCAATTCAAAACTACTTATTCAAAGGAAAGTATTTCTTTTTTTGCAATTTAGATAATCCATTTTAATCTTAAATCAAAACGTTATGATTTGAATTTATGCACTCAATAACGCATGACCGCTCTCCATTCACCATTACATTACAGTCCCCAGTCGATCAGGACCGAGATTCAAATTGAGCCCAGGGCTCCATTGACAGAGATACGGTAAATGTAGTCTAAAATATTCTGCAGTGCAAAATTACTCGAGTTCACAGTCACTGGTGGGCAAGGTTGTGCAGTTAATAAATGAAAAAGTTTCTGCATTTAATAAATACTATGCCTTAGTGCATACAAAATGTTAATAAAGACCTCTCGTCTCACAAATGACAAATGTTTCATTACATTACAACCCAGGAAAAAAGCCATACCCACAAGAAAATAATAAAACGCTTTGTCCTCCCATGAAAGAACAGGAGCTACTGAAGAAAAGGAAATACTTGAAATAAAACATTAAGGTCGTATTTTTCAATTACTTGTCTTCCCTTTCCTAAGATGCATGGGCCAAAATCAACAAAGGGATCCGAAGCTTAATATTTATATAAGTTTTCTCATTATAATTTTATAGTAATTGTTTATAAAGTTTGAGAGGTATCAAGTTGGAAACATTGTTTTACCATCAACTAAAAGTAGCATTATAATCTTGTAAGATGCAAGTCTACTAGGAACAAGGAACCGGATTGTACGGTATAACCAAACAAGGAAGTCTTATAGTCAGGAGAACGGAGAAAGCAAGTCTTTTTATATTTTATAAAAAAGTGTTTCAAGACGGTTCGGTACTGTTGCCTCTTGTAAACGGCAGAAAATACACTGTTGTCAGCGTTGTTCTCGAAACTGTTGACAATAAACTGATCGTTTCAAAAAGTACCCTTAGTCCTTATGGATGTGTGCACTTAGGGACGTGCTGTGCAAACAAGTTAGTGATCTTGTTCCTGTTGTATGTTATGCTAATATGCCTGATAGGTATCTGCTTTTATACAGCTGGAAGTTTTAATAAAATATCGCAGGTACACAAAAACACACCAAAACTTAAACTAACATGTATATGGGAAAACGGCCGATATTGAAACTTAACCTGCTATAATGAAGGCAATGAATAAACTAAATTTAGCTGGCTACCTCTTGAAAGCATGTGCTCTCTAGAAACACTGTTGCAGTGAACTGCTTAATAAGTATACTCTTTAGCGTTTCATGTAACATTATCCAGGTTAACTTAAATTAACAATTACGTTAAAATTCATCTAATCTATCGATCCACGATACGAACCTACACGATACCCCTTTTCAGATAATCTTCATATCCATCACTAAATGCATTTAGAATTCGGTGAAAGGTGTAGACACGCTACTAATTGCTTACAAATAAAAAGCACCGTTAAAACCACGTAAAGGACAAGAGTATTTGTTCTTGTGTACCAGTATTTTTAACAGTGGAATAAAGTGTTCTTGTTCAAAGGCATACCTTACTTTATTTTGATTAGTAGCACGTCCAGCCAGCGGTCCTAAAACTAATAAGAATACCTGTGTAGTGTACAATACCACAAAGTTGATTTATAATGCAAAAATATTTTCTATAACTTTTGCTGTCGAGTAGTCAACACATTAGTGCACATCGAAACGCAGTAGCAGGAATATGTATGTAGTGTTTTGCTGGAGAACACACAACCGCACACCATAATCAACAGCGGAGCGCTCGCTCTACTCACTATGCCCACAAGCCCACACGTACCTATCAACAATCCTGTTGCCGTTGCCACAGCGGTAGTGGTAGGGAATGGACAATCCAAATGGAAAGTTTCTTTGCACACGGCATGCGAAAAATAATACGTTGTGTGAGTGCACTTGATGGAGCACCTAGGGATTTTAATGGGAACAAATATAAGTTGCTGTTGTATATCCAAGGTAAAGAGAAGTTCGGTTCGTTCTACTAATTGGAATTGATGATTGCTGCAAAACATGTCCTGTAGTAAAACGCTGCTGTATATATAGCTACAGAGTTGTAGGACAGATTAAAAACAGAAAGTCTCGTATTAGAGAGTACTTTCCCCGTTGACCGTACTCTGCGGCAGCATTTTCATTTGTCGTGTTTGATGATTGCGAATTGCAATAATCCGACAAATCGATTTCGTTATTTCGCCTCATTTACTGATTCCGTAATGGCATTACAATAATCTCATGTAATATGTTACTGTTGTGCTCTATTATGTGCTGGTTCGTTCGTCCGCTTTCTATGGGGTTCTGTCCTTATTTGCTGAGCCGTTCACGTTTTCATTTAAAACATGAAGCTATTTAATTTTATCCGGAACATGCGTACTCTTTTTCATTACGGTGAAAGAACATTTTTCTTACTACAGCTTCTTATCTCCGACGTTGGTACTGAGCTATTCAGAAGATCACGCTATTACTTTAACTATAGCTTATTGGATCATTTGCAATTGAATTAATATTGGTAACATCCATATTAAAAGAAACCCCAGATGTGCACTAACGGTTTCATTGGACTCATTTCAATGGTACACACTCGCATACGTTGAAAATGGCAGGTTAAGCATTTCATCTCCTCCTCGAGGAAATATTGTTATACATGCTGTTCTATGATATTTTGGAGGAGCTGCGTTCATAAGAGAAAAGGTTGTTTTCATCTCATCATTTGAACGTGTGTATTTCTCACGTTCATGAAAAATATGCTCTAGAGACTTTCTTGCAGACTCTAGCTGTGCTCACAAACATTTTCATACAGGAGCAAGGATTCACGTAAACAGAATATAGTGCTAGACTAGCTAAAAAGTTTA
>JAHZNE010001821.1:0-10046 GCA_027744055.1 Callyntrura sp. NNG-2020
CTGATGAACATATCAATTATTATAATAACAGCATAGACAACATTGGTAGCCCATTACAAAGTAGACAGTAAGACGGTGGTTCGATTTGTTGATTTGCAGGAGAAATGTAGAAACACAATGAAAATAGAGTAACCAGTCTTACGCGTTTTCATGCTTTTAACCCTGATTCCTTAAAGGCGATATCGTCGAAATAATAATTTTAAAATCGTGTGCTTGAACGTGCATACGTCGTGTGTAGGCATACAAATTTAGGAAATTATTACATTTAATGTCACACGAGAAATTTTAAATATAAACCAACGTCTTAAACAATAAATTAAACAATAGTTTGATTTTAAAAAGTTTCAAAATAAAAAAAGTCTCGATCACCACAGGACATATGGATGAGACTACTGCAGTTTATATCTAATTTATTTTATGATTTTTGTCTAAAAAAATAAAACGTATTTTTGTGCTTTTCCCTGTACTGAATCTGACAAGTTTACCCCGCATAATATTGGATACTCTACCAAATCTGTTGCCGACTGTCCTAGACTTAACGAATATTCATAACATAATATAATATCTTTATTTTGTTCCATGGGCCTTGCCCGAAAGAGCAATACTAAATCATTCATTCATTCAATAACATGGAAAGTGGAACTTTCTACTCAATTCCTGTTATTGAAAAAGCAACCACAAAACATCTTACACATGTATAATTAAATATAATTTACAAGGCACAATACCAAGAAACACGTTTTAGGCAAATTTAACCCCGTTTTTACTTAATGCTAAGTCTGTAGAGATAAAAACAACATGCCTTGATGTTAACGATTGCCCCCTTTCCAGTTACGTTGTTTACTATAGAAGACTTTTGTCAGTAGGTCACCGAAAAATCTGATTTCTTCCAACATACAACATCATATCTTTAAAAAGACGTTTTTTTGAGAAATGGAAAATTTACTGAACAAAAATTCGTAATACTAGTCAACAGGGTTAAATTCAAATAAATCAACAACATTTATGCATACACAGTTCTGTCTAGACTACACAATTACCGTTTGAACCAAAAATTAAAATGTGTAGCAGCAGCAGCACGTGACTATATGCAGATTTCTGAGAGAGTTTACGTCTTGTTACAACACAACTTAACGTAGACAACACCTTTTTTGTCTGAATTTTGGTGGTGCAAATGTGCTGTAGAGCCGACAAGGCTTGCTCTAATTTTTTTCAAGTCTGTATCTCGACAATTTATAGAAGTGGAAGAAACAAGAACAGTAAGAGGATTTGTAGATACAATTATTTCCCCCGTATTTACAACTCGCATTGCCTTCTGTAGATTCTCTACTCCGTCTAGTGGACTAAACAAAATGTTATCTCTAATGCAGTAATAGTACGTATAGAAAGTTAAACTATAGGAATATTTTTATGCTTTTCCACGTATTTTAATACCCTTCATACTCCACAAAAGCAACACTTAACTATCAACTTTAGTATTAGTTGTTGCCGCTTTATTTACCAGTTGCTGATACAAACATTGTTTTCCAGAACGTGTATCTTCGCACCAACCTAAAAGTGTACAAAAGCCTGAAAGGGATTTCTCATACTTTTCCTATGGAAAAAGCAACTGCTTTCTTCTGTTTTCACTGCTACTAGGGCTTTATTTTCTTTCGTTACATTTGTGCTTGTTACTGCCACGGAATTTGAAAATCCAATTTAATCCGCGCGTATAGTCGTCCCCGTCGTCGTTGTCGTATATTGCCTGGTGGTGTGCTTTCTTTTCTTAAGCCATAATATTCCATCTTCTCCACTCTTTCCCTTCCTTGCCTACTTTTTCTGGCTTGATTCCTTTCATTTCAAATAATAGTCATTTTTCCAGTTTCTTCCACTTTTCTCCTTTCTCTTCCAAGCAGTTTTTGCAATTTCTTTGGGAAATCCATCCATTCACATCATCCACGCCCACCGCCACTATCAGCATCACAATAAAAATCTCCTTTCTTGTACCTTGCTTTGTATAATACAGCAGCAGTGTGATTCTTTAGTAGAAACATGGCATTTTTCTGCACGTACGTACCTATGTGAAAAAAGTGGTGCACGTTTTTTTCTTGGCCTCTACAGGCTAGGCTCATCCTTTTCATTTTTTTCGCACTTTCTCTTCTTACACAATACCAATTTTACAATGGATTACTCCATATACATTTTATTCGTTATAACCCACATAAAAATCGACCAAGAAGGAAGGAAATGCCTTCTCTCTGGAGAAGAGATAGAAAAGAACTTTCCTTAATAATAAGTCTGGTTATAAGTAATGTAATGTAGCAAGTCGCGTCAGATTTTGTGGAAACCACGTTAAATGTCAAAAGTGTGTATAATAGCGGTTTTGTGTCTCTTTACGTATCTTACCCGTCAGTATTACTCTTTCCGTGCAAGCTCACTTAAAAACTATTTTCCTGTCTCTTTTATCAAAACCATTGTTAATACGATGATGGCACATTTTTGTTAATAAAAGTGCTGTAAAACATATATACTTAAAAAACGAATAGTAGTTGTTCCATTTTGTTCCAATTTTTGTTTCACTACAGACATACCGATTTTATTTACTTTGACATTCTCCTTGTCTACGAGGACTAGTCTCTTTTTACCGTACAATTTTTTTTACAAAAATTTAAGACGATTTGCTGCTTGTGATATACCACGCAACGCACAACATGTAATTCTTGCTTGTTCAAAAAAATCCGGAAATGAAGCAAAAAACGTGGTGTTGTTGCTCTTCCAATGGAGGGTGTCATACCAAAGGATAACCTAAGTTTCATATAAACTAAAAATGCATTATCAACAGAAAATTTTTTCCACCTTCCAGCAGATTTCTCCCATTTGAAAATGTTTCCTATTTACTGAGCCAAACAATGAATATACGATGACTGAAAAGGTACGACGTAAACAAAACGTTAGACGCGTTAGGTATGTATTTTCCCCACTACTAAAACTGGGCATCACTTTCTCCCCATTGCAATACTTACTCTTAGAAGAAAACAGTAACAGTAGAAACAGCAATTCCTACTTCTGGAGTTGGAAACAACAATGGTTTTCATCTTGACAAAAGTACCATACTGCAAACACGTGCCTTTGTCATCATGACTTTTTTCTTCCATTTTCTACCGCTTTCTCTTCAAGTTGACAATCTCCAGAATTGCCTCTCGAATTACCTACATCCCACTTCTTTGCAATGAAAAAGAGCAACCATCTTGTCCTAGTACGGTATAAAATNGTGCCTTTGTCATCATGACTTTTTTCTTCCATTTTCTACCGCTTTCTCTTCAAGTTGACAATCTCCAGAATTGCCTCTCGAATTACCTACATCCCACTTCTTTGCAATGAAAAAGAGCAACCATCTTGTCCTAGTACGGTATAAAATACAGGATAAAAGGAGATAAGAAAATAGTGCGAGCGAGGGAAAGTGAAAAAAAAAAACACAAAAATGACACTGGCTGTGGAACATACACAACGTGAGGTTGGGAAACCAGTACAAAGTTGGTTACTGGAACGCACTGCACGTGAAGCCACAAAGGCAGCTATCAGAAATCGTCAACCAACATTCAGTTTTTTTCCAGTCGTGTCATTAAGATCTCAGTTGCTTGAAGACAACCGAGAAGTGTGACAGCACAACCCAACTAAAACCTGTTATATAGCTTAAGATAACGTCCGTCGTCGTAAAAAAGCATCGCTTTTACACTAGCTATTAAATATTAAAAGGTAAGACAACATCAACTAACAGACTCTATAAGCAAACGACAATTTAAAAAAAAAGTGTATAATGAATGCTTCCTACAGGACAAAACGACAAAACAAAATCATTGTGAAAGTTGAGACACGTTCTCGTTTAGCTGGTGAATGGTAACAAGCAAACGACAATTTAAAAAAAAGTGTATAATGAATGCTTCCTACAGGACAAAACGACAAAACAAAATCATTGTGAAAGTTGAGACACGTTCTCGTTTAGCTGGTGAATGGTAACGGAGCAAAGAGAAAAATGGACAGGAAATTCAGTATTACTTTACTGAAAAACGTATAATGTTCCAGAAATGGAAAAAAATGACAAAGACGTATTCAATATAGGCCATGTCAGTATAGACAATGTGTGTTAGTAAAGCAGTTTTTCATTTGAAGCAGGCACATCCACATAAGTAGCAAATATTATGCCTGTCGTTTGCCAACTCAGAAAGAATACACATCGAATATGGGTAGGTACGACCATATGCTTCTCGGGTGTCTCTTCCTCTTACCGCAACAGAATACAAAATGCCGAATTTAAGAATACACAATCAAGCAGATGTTTCTTTTTCTCTTACATATGCTCCAGTTACAGTTCTACTAGTACTATTGCCCCTACTTTCATATGATAATGACATTTGCTCGTCGCGGAGTAGTGGATACGCTTTTTAGTGGGGGATCGGGTGTGTGCAGCCGGGCAGTGGGAACACGCCCGTATATAACTGAATTTGTGACTATCTTTTGTGTACTACTGCTGGTAACAGGAGAGAAAAAGTAACTAAAAAGGAAATTTTCGACACGGGGCATTTCCTACAAAATGAAAGAAGAAACAAGAAAAAAGGATAGAAAAACTTAAGACAGAATAAAGAAGAAAGTCACAAGGCACGGCCAGCACATATATTAGATAATGTAGGTTAAAAGTTTCAACGTGTACAAGATGAGGTCTGAAACTGCTACTGAAAGAGAGAGGGAAAGAGGAGAAAAGTAAAGACAAAGCATTCATTGCATTGACGATTACCGTCGTTTTCCTCCTGCTCGTTGTCGTAATTCGGAAAGTGGCAACAAACATTAAAAGAAAAGCAAAAAGGCCAAAGAGGGAGGCGGAAAGCAAAGGTAAAAGAAAGCGAAGCTGACAACTTTTTTTAGTAGAATGTATGCGACAAAAATGCAATGAGATGTGTTGTGCTGAGAATGGGAATATCAGCATCAACCATTGGAATGGACACAAATAAGTATGTTAGCAGCACCTTTGGTAAAAAAAAATTCTAGAATTCTAGTTACGGTGGTATTAGTTCACATCTAGTAAAATACAAACACTGTTGGAAAATATGACGGTTGGAAAAGAAAAACCTCGCCCTAACTGATATAGTTTTGAGTTTGAAAATAAAGTTGAAGGAAAAAGTTAAAAGAAAGAATACAAAGTGGACGGGAGAGTCAGGAAGTATAACCTTTTTTTTCTCTTTTGTTCTTGTTCGAGCTTTGTTGTTACCGTGTGCAGGACAGCAATAGTTATTCCCTGGCTTTTCTGGGAGTGCCTAATTCAGCGTGTTTCTAGGTTATAGAAACATTTTTTGCCTTTTATGTTTGCCATCCTGTGTGTTGAGAGGGTATAATGTTAAGACAGCTTCCTAGTATATTGCTGTAACAAACAGAGAAATCTAATCGGTATGTGGATGTGTGTATATTTACTTTATATACAAGATTTGCCGGAGCAATTTTCACTTTTCACGTGTTCTACAACTTTGTGTAGAAGCTTTTTTCTTTCGCTAAAGTTGATGATGATCATGATGTGGATGGATTCGTGAAACGTGAAAATATGTTATGTGGCACTCTTGATTCAATATGTTCCCTCTCTCTTCTACCGCTGTACTGTAATTCTTACAGTGGTGGCGGCGACGGTGTGGTCGTAGCGTGCAAAAAAGTGTGGTGTTCGACTTGGTTGTATTTTACGTGTATGTATGTATGTACGGGAGAATAAACCAGTGAGGAGAAGGAACAGGGGAAAGAACATGTCATGCAATACATTAAAAACGTATAATATTGGTTAGCAGGTTGTAATATGAGGATTTTCTGACAAAACTTTGAACACACTCACAGACATACCGCCCGACACTAACCAAGTAAGCTGCACACATTACTGTGGAAAACCAGCGGAACAGAGAGGTAGGAAACAATCAGAGGCAGAAAAGGGAAGAGAGGGAGAGCGGGTAGTATGTAAAGTATAAAGACGACGTGCTGTATGCTTTAAAGTGTGTAAAAATCTAAAGCAAGAAAAAAACCAGCGAGTGAGCAACACAACGAATGGGAAGAAAAACTTAACTAATGGAACCATGAACATTATAGTCCCGTGAGAGTAGAAATGAAAGGACTCTACCACTTTCGCCGCCGCTGCCACCATCACCACTGCGTTTTGCAGTCAGGCCTTTCTTTTTTTATTTTTTTTCTACACACATACACACACACATTTGCACACATACAGACATTTTACACAATGTGACCATTTTTGCTCTTCTACGATGGAAAAGGACGGACGGTAAAAGATAAAATGTAGGTTGATGGGTTTCACCAAAATACCACGGAAAACCAAACAGCCGCCTAGAATGACTGGTCTGTCTACATGGTGTGGTCGGCTGGTCTTGGTCCTTCTGCTGTTGTACAATGTGCAAAAGAAAGAGAGAAAGTGAGTGTGTGTCTGTGAAAATGTGTACTTTTGAAACTTAAAGCTTAAAAATGTGGGTTTGGTTGGCTTTGCCTCCTGTGTTTCAAGTATAATGTTATGCCATTTGAACAGAAACAAGAGAAAGTTTGCTGGACGAATGGAATCGGTTCGTATAAGAATTAGTAGTGGTAGTAGTCGAACGTGGTAGCGGTAGAAGAATGACTGGGATGAGAAAGCAAAGTGGCACCAAACTCTTAATAGCATGGCAGGTCCATGAAGGGAACAAGTGGAATTTGAATCGAGTTGGGCCTTTATAATTTGATGGGGTTAGGTATATACCCCACTATGTGCATACACTTTTCCGATTTATACAAAAATACATGCATTTCAGTTAGTTTAGAATACTACTTTGTACTCAATTATAAATGTAGACTGGTGGCATATGTCATATTAATTATAGGCTATGAGTCTATATATACTTCTGACTTGCCACTTTTGTAATATCTTTGCAGAAAATATATATAGTAGTATGTAGTATAAATATTAGTTCTGTATATTACGAGAGAAGAAAAGTTGTAATGGAGGTGGCAGTTTTCTACCTCTATTGTGGTGTGTTTGCAGGGATAATAAAGCTTTTATCAAACTAGTACGACCAGCATGTAAGTTTAACTAGTATTCTCATGCTTTCTTTTCGTGACATTTACTTTACATCGTTTTTGTATGATGTATTGTTTTGTACATTTGCTAACAAGTAAGGTAAGGGAGTGGGGCTCCTCAGATCTCGCTGAATTTGACACCAAACGATAGATTTTGATGAGTTCTTTCCAATGGTATATGTCGCACTCATGAATGGGGCTTCTGCATGAGCTAGCGGGATTTATATTCCGTGCTTATACATAGGAATACGTATATAATTCATTTAAACCATAATTATGTGGTACTAATGTACTAAGTAACGATGAAGTTTACATACATGTAGTATGTAGATATTACAATGTAATTATATCATATATGTTAATGCTCTTTGATATTTTATATTTTGATTAGATTTCGATTGTTTTGAATGTTGCTGCTGACTCCATTAATACCGTAGAATAGGTATCAACACTGACAACTTGTGAGCATATTACTGCTGCCAAGATACAGTACTCTGTGTCTCTTCGTCTTGAGACATTTTCATTGCATTGCAAAAGCAATGTGCAAATTTCTCTCTGTAACGAGCTATTGCTAAAACACCGGCCGGACACCAAACAAAAGTTATACTCTACGCTGGTCTATAATAATAAACGATCGACTGTAATATTAATATATGTAAAAACCCTCAGTATATACAATGGGTAAGTATATAAGTAAGAACTCGCTCTTAACTTTGCAAGAATATCACCTGCAGCGTTCGCTGATATTCTGCACGTATTACCTTTTGACGTAATAGTCATGACATGAGGTAAAAGTGTACATTTCAAAATTGTAATGGAAACTTAAATGGTAGCAGAAGGAGAAGTACGTTACCAGCACCATTGCACGTTATGACTAATGAATGAATCCAAAATGCTACTAACCACAATGGAAGAGAACACTCTGTAATACTGTAGTATCGCAACAGTCACGTTATTTTTTATTTAGTTGGTTATACAATATAGACTGTTTCTTCGGCGTTATTGCAAACAACCCTTCTCCTCTGCTTGACTTGAGTTTTTTTTTAACATTTTGGTTCGGCACATCTTGCTTTTTCACTTTCATTATTACTCGCAGCTGAACTAACGGTGCAAAAATCTGCTGTATGCTACTGACAAGCTATAATCTGTGTTTAGGTAGCTGCAGTGTTGGTAAATACCGTAACCACACTGTTTGGTCTAACAACATGGTGACAGGAGGATAAATTTTGGAGAGAGTTGGCAAAGGCATTAATTTAGTTGCAAGAGTCTTACATCACAAAATACAAGTGAAGTCTAACACAAAATGCAAATACCTAGGCATACTCGTTACAAAGACTGGAATTAGCGTTTATGTGGGTAATCCATGTTTCATCTTTCACTATTCTAATGAAATGAATGTAACTCCTGTTACCAAAAGAAAGTAAGTAAAGGCATAATGGCTAAAACGAATAACTACCTATCAAACTGTTTGTCAGTCGGTCTAACTTAACTGGAAAATTATCCTACGTACGAGTGAATTGGCACGTCGTAAGAATGACTCCTTGCAGGCATATTCTCTACAGTACTGCAACAAAGAAGATTATATTTAAATGGAGCGGGAGATGTAGTGTTAGTGTCAAATACATTACTATGGCATGTGACTAATGAACAATGAAACTATTGTTGTGCATAATGTTTTAATGTGCGTTAGAGAAGTTGGGAGAGATTGTTCCACGAAAAAATTGTTGTATAGTTACTATATCGCCTTCACGTTAGAAAATGACTTCGTATTGCATTATTTGATGAAATTTTCAGTAGTTATAAACTGTAAAGTGTTGTTCATGTGTGGAGTAATGGTGCGGTTTCCTCAAAATCTCCGTGTCTATTGAAACTGAGTAACTAATATTTTAAAATCAGCTTAAGGGATCTTGAATTAATAACTGCCACTGCCGGTTCTAATCCATGAGTTGATGTACTAGTTCCAATAGAAACATGGTTCAATACAATTTTTAACACTCGGCGCTTCTTTTATGTTATGAGTATGTTTATGCATTCGGATTGTGATTTCAGGCAAGAGAAGATACTACTTTTTGCATCCTTGGGTATACTATGTTTTGGGTTGCTAATTGCCCTTTGGGTTTTTCCGAATGAAAAGGAAGGGTTAGAGCATAATGCGGCATTATTAATGCCGGTCGTTAGTTCATTTCTGCAGGATGTATCAATTAGATGGATAATATGTGTGTGTATTAGTTGATTTTTACATATGCGACAGACAAATATTAAAATAAATGTTTTGTACAGCGGAATAAACAAAAAGATTTAAAAATTCCACGAAAACTTATTGGAAATCCGAAGTAAATAATGGATTAATAAAACGAGAACCAACGGATCTAAAGCGTAATAAATAATCCGCCCTTTCAACAATAACAAAATAAATAAATCTGACCAGTGTTTGCTTCCCCTGCTACATTTTATTTTGTAATCTGATAAAATATAATGATGACAATGAGGTACTTGATCATGTAAACTGATTTGAGTGTATTCTTCCGAACTGAAAATGGCACATGCAGTGTGTTACAGTGTTACAGTAAGATGTATTGCTCGGGTAATTTGGATTACCAGGAAAATGGATTTATGAGTACTTGATGAGCCAAATTGAATCACTTATACAGAATATGCCCTATAGCTTGTATTCTCAAGCATTCACAACCCCACAGGAGGAAAGGGAGGGAATTTAGTTTGAATGTCTAGATGAACTGAAATATGTGCATTCTATTAAAAATTATCATGCCGTTTTCCATTCCATTCCAAAAATCTCCGTGAATTATGCAGCAAAAGTGCACCGTTACCCATAGATATAAAATAAATATATATAGGAAAATAAGCACCCTTACAATGGTAACTCGTGTGATTATTTATTCCTACTTTCCTGTACCGTTGTATCTTAACAACTGGACTTTCAATAGCGTTTCATTCAGTGCTAATTTAGCTTTTTTAGA